>JAOUZG010017793.1:533582-577420 GCA_026289955.1 Argiope argentata | reverse complement strand
TCTGAAAAGAACAAAAATATATATCTTTAAAACGTGATAAATGAATCAATTTATTTGAAGCAATAGTCACGTGAAAAAAATGTTACAAATGTCATCTGACTTTAAACTGCAGATTGTCTTATTCTGAGTTGTTGTATAAGGCATCCATAAATTATTAACCGGATAAAATAAGCAGTTCGAAAACACAATTTTACAGATTATTAGAAAACTGCATAAATCGATCTAATCTTCAGTTCAATAAATTTCTTTCGTTCTCATTTTTATGGATGGTAGTTCGGAAAGCGATTTGTTTACAGGCAAAATGATGTCCTACAGTGAAGACAAATGCATTTTGGTTATATAAAAAAATCGAAAGCAATTTACATACCAATTTAATAAGCTTCCATTCATGTAACAATCAACTTAACAATGTTTTTAACAATTTCGTCAAATTATAAATGTCTTGTATCAAAAAGATGTGCGCATAATTTCAATGATGAAATATTCCTAGGTAATTCGTAGCACCATTTTCATTTTCTCCTCCTTCACCCGGCACCCCACCACTCGATTTCTCCTTTTAGGGATACCTGAATAACTCAATTTATTCTAAAGAATGTAGCGTCGAAAATTTAAGAAATTGTTTTAACACAGACGCAGCTGTTGTAACTTTCCAAATACTTACCAATGTTTTCAAAAATATTGAGAGGCAGTTTGATATTCTCCAAATAATTAAATAATTAATGTCGTTCATGTTGAACTGTATTAATATAAATCTTATACATCTTTTTGGATTGTTAAATAAAATTCAAGAAGTTATTCTTGCTCATCTCTTATTTAGTAATATTTAGAACAAATCTTTATCAGTTGAATAATTTATGGACTTTCTAGATCATTTTTTTTCTTCTAACAAGACAAGCAATGCACTTCAAAAACTACGGTTATTTGCCTATTTATTCTCGTTACTGTATCATAGTTTTCTCCGTTAGAAACAGATTCGTTGTTTATAAGAATTTTGCGTAGAAGATTTTGCGGGCATTTTTACTTCTTAAATTTTATAAATTTTGCAATTAACTTGTCATATTTTGCAGATGTATTAAATAATAAATGTGAGTGTATTGAATGCAAGCAATAGGCCTTGCGTTTTAACAAGAATCATTTTATTATTTGATTAATAAAATAACTAATGAAAAGAAATAAACCTTGCCATTGTATTAAAAAAATTTGTAGAGATACAATTTTAAGGTAGTTATTTTTTTGAAACTTAAACGAATAATAACTGGAAAATTTCACTACACGTATTTTACATATGGTTTATTTGCATTTTTTACATGCACGATTATTCTAAAAAGCAATATCTTGATATTTTTCAAATCTTATGTTATTCCTTCATGTCTATATCTAGTAAAATGGATGATCCCAGGTATGTGGTTAGTAACTTTCGTAAGTTATATTTGTATTTTGGACGCATTCTTCCCGACCAACTGAAACCAGGACTGACATAGAACTATTCATGCAGTAACAAAATCACATGACAAATTTTACATACTTAAGTCATTGCTGCCTTGTTGAGTAACTGCATTGCCATGCTTTTAAAAGTACTGACATGCGTCTGATTGAATCTGTATACCAAATTTTATCCCTTCGGTTAACTTTTATCGTGTTATATTCGGACAACCAGATAGATAGACATCCTCTGAATAGACTGCTCAAAATTTGATAGAAATCTACAATTCTTTGATAAAAATTTACAATTACATATGTAAATTTTCTGCTGTATAGTAGACAGAAAAAGAAATATTTACCAAAAACTTATTTTTCAAGCTCACAGACGTCTAAAACTTGGCGATTCGTTAAAATTTCGAGTTTGTGTTTTTTTAATACTTCATTTACGAGAAGCGTCCAAATAGTATGTGGTGAAAGCTTTTATAATCCAGATAAAAACCCTCGAGCTGAAGTGCCACTTTTGCTCGATGGTCATGCTACTTGAACTACTACCACTTAGATTGTGAGTTCGGGCTTAGCGCAATCCGCAATCACCGCAGTGGTGACCCGGGCATGATTTGAACACGCAACCTTCGTACATCTGTTGTGGTGCCTTCTATCAGCAACAAAAAGGCCGAAAGCGGCATTAAATAGGACAGCTAACATCACCACCAACTCATACACACTTTATCGCCATAAGATTGACGCAATTGTATCGTTCGTATACCCACCGATTCATTGGTGGAAGAGTATGTGGTGAAAGTCTTTATAAGCCAGATAACAACCCTCCCGCTGAAGTGTCACTTTTGCTCGATGGTCATGTTACTCGGCTACTAACTCTTCGATTGCGAGTTCGAACCGAGCGCAATCCGCAACCGCCACAAGAACAATGAGCTAAAAATTCATATCCAGTTTTTTTCATTATATTACAAAACGATAAAAGCACAAAATGCCTGTGCGGAAGGTTCTGAAAGTAAAAATCTGAGCAATTAGGAATCATATTCACTCCTTTATTTTCTAACATAAAAAGGGCATAGAGGAAAAGTACAACTATTGCTCTTTTGGTGGCGGTTAAACCCATTTTTTGGATATATGAAACTTTCTGTTTGAAGCATTTTTCCCGATTTCTTTTATATCTTCTTTCCACTGACTGGATGTACTTTTCGACGCGGTGAACCAGCTCTAGAACATTTATAACAATAATACTTCGATTAATAGCTGCATTAATGAACTGCGCGAAGCGTCCAGAAAGCTGTAAAAATGTTCTTTGAAGCAATGTGAAATTCATATAATGTTTTATGTTGTCATTCAAAAATAAGTAATAAAAGGGATTTCTGTCACGTACGTTAGCGTTTTTATAAGTACAGATGTCCTGTTTTGATGCTGTAAAGGAAGGAAGTATAGGACACGACAAGTGACATACGACTAAGTGGTTGGGGAATTCAGAAGAGTGATTTTTAAAAAAGACAAAAAATGAATGCTATATGATAGTTGTAAAGTGAATGCGTGAGAAAACGAAAGAAATACCAGGACACTCAAACTTTCCACATTACTTTATTTCATATCCATATTTCTCTCAACATTTCAAAGTATAAATTTGCTCAAAAAATCTCTTCAAATCTATCGTAAGTACATAAAAACTGCATCACTGCGGAAAAAACAAGGAGCAACGGCCGAGGAATAGACAGTGTGCTTCGTCTCCGCGGTTCCAGAAGGAAAAAGAAAACCTGTAAAATTCTCTGACACAGAACGCTCGCCAGGGTATCTTTTCCCCCCTTCCTTTATTTTTTTAGAAACAAACAGGTGTGTCATTGAATAGGATCCCTTCTAAGAATATAAAAGGGGTTCTTGTTATGGTGAAATGCACATGGCAGTTGAGAAAGATTTTAAATATGCGATTTCGTCACTTTTATTTATATGTGAGAAAACAAAATCTCCGTCAAAGAGTGGCAATCGATTAATGTAGGAAATTAGAAAAATGCGAATTTTCCTCACCTTTTTATTTTATATTTCCCCTTTTCTTTCTATTTTTATATTTTATAGAGGAATATTGTGTCTATCTATCATTTATTTATTCAAATTCCACACCAAATGAAATAATTCAATGGATTCTCATTAAGAAGGCAAAAATGATTGATTTCTCATTTAATGTTTAAAACAGTCCTGCGTTAGGCATATGATAAATTTCATATCTTCATAGATTTTTTTAGACCTATAAATACATGTTATGTATTTCTACATATATGAGTAGCGAAAGTGATTGCTTAAAAAAATAAAATTTCTCTCTGGCATTTTGTGGAAGTATAAAATCACAGACATGTCTGAATTCGCATATATTTGCCTGCATGCGTTCACCTAAAATAATGCGATTTTTTATTATGTGAAAAGTACCCCGTGTGGTGTGAGAGTCAGTTTGAATTTGTATATATTTCGTCCAAATAGGCCTAGCTCTTATTTAATTGCGTGAAAAGTATCCCGTGTGTTATATGAGCGCCATTCTGAATTGGCATATATTTATATAAGCCTATCTCCTACAACTCGATTAAGTGAAACGTATTTCTTGTGCCGTATGAAAGTCAGTCGGAATTTACGTTTAATCGTCCAAATAAGCTTATTTCATATGCCGCGATTTATGATCTGGTGAGAATCAGTCTGAATTTGCATATATTTGTCTGATCATACTTAGCTTATATAATTTGATTATCTCACTAAGTGAAAGTATTTTATATTTTGTATGAGAGTCAGCTTGATTTTATATATATTTGCTCAAATAGGTCTATCTCATGTAGCGCGATTTACTACGATCTACAACGTATCCCTTGCGTTGTATGAAAGTCAGTCTGAATTTGCAAACATTGATCCGAATATGCCTAACTCATATAATTCGGAAGGGGGTGTAATTCTTTTGTGTGGATCATATTCCATGGTTGTATGGGAGTCCACAGTATTCAGGAGAACCATTACGGTTTAAATAATCTGTAAAATATCCTATGTCTTCCAATTTAAAATATTACATTAAATCGCAAGTGAGTACACATTCAAACTATCGGTATCAATCTTTTGTAGTTGAGATTGTATTCATGTTGTTAATTATAAAGAAAAAGTTTATTTTTAAAATTTTATTTACGATTTTTTATTTAAAATGTTATTTTTTTACGGCTGAAAGGTCGAATTCTAGATTTGATAACCGTTTTTTTATACTTTTCTTAGGACTGTAATAATACGCACATATATTATGTCAGTATGACCCGTAATCTGTACTGAAATGCAGAATCAACTTTTTTCGAGATAATTGCATCAGTTGAATTTCATTACTACCTAAAAAATTTCTTTTGATTCCTAAATATTTTATCTTAATAAATTTTTAAAATCATTCTATTTCATACTAGCATATATGTTATAACTTAGAATTTTGATACAATTAATCATAAAAAAATTGTACATTTAGAAAATGAAATGCTTTTTAATTTCGAAATTCTTAAAAACCAGCATAAAATTGCTAAAAATAATGATGCACTCCTAATTTCTCATTTAAAATATACACAGATATAAAGCCATAACAAGAACCCTTTTTTAAGTTTTCTATTAAGTTCATTAACATGGGATGTGATATATTCAGGTCTTTCTTTCGTAAACTTTTGTTTTCAAATGTATCTGGAACATGTGGTATTACAATGACCAGATAGCACATCCAATTAATTTTCACTTTCTTGTAGAACTTGGCACAAAATTCCAATACCATTGAAGAAACTGCAAAAGAGGAGTGGAACATTCTCTCAAATCACTTTTAAATCCAGGAAACATATCTAAATATTCGAAGCAACTCGAAATATACGAGGTTAGTTAAAAAAATTATAAATTTTTTTAGAAATTTACGTAAACATCTGTATACTTATTAATA
Organism: Argiope argentata; assembly: GCA_026289955.1. Classification (NCBI taxonomy): domain Eukaryota; kingdom Metazoa; phylum Arthropoda; class Arachnida; order Araneae; family Araneidae; genus Argiope; species Argiope argentata. The sequence goes on along the minus strand of JAOUZG010017793.1, from coordinate 572,058 downwards.
AAAGAACTGAGCAAAGTTATGTAATTTAAAAATTATGCCGCGATATTAATTTTAAGAATTCTGCTAAATGTTTCTTTGGCTGCTTGGCAAGATTTTTGGTGCAAAGTTTGGCGACGGACTTAGTAAGAAATTTCGCAATGGCACTTCGCCACACTTACCACCAATCACCAACTTTGTCGCCAAGACAATAAAAAAATTGCCAAGAAGCCAAACTAATTACAATTTACAAATTTGTAACATTATTTTTAATGTTTGAACATAATATAGCGGCATCAGTGTTTTTTTTACATATTTGTAAGAATCTTAAAATGCCTTTGTGGATATCGAAGGGTGAGTGAGTTGCAGGGGAAAATATTCCAGACCTCCTGTTCTTAATTTACGCGCTCTGCTTCCTTTGCTTTGTAAAAAACAAGGAAAAGAACAATCATAATACATTTGTCAAAATTTATTCTAAAACATGTTTTGATTGATACCACAGCACCAGATAACGAAACGAGTTGGGAAGAAAACTGACAATGATTGCAGATGAACAGAATCTACTGGCAGATATATAAAAAAAGTCAATATAAGATCTCGAATGTTATAAATGCTATAAGCCTAAATTTGATTAACTATTAATATTCAAGGAAGCTGTTAACAAGCACTGTTAAACTTTGTTAAACTAGTAATTTTTAACCTATCTAACCGCTACTAAATACAGTTATTATACGAAGTGTAAAAATTTCAGAACAAACTTCACTCTTCACTTCTAGGAGGCACGCATGCGCACTGCGTTCTGATTGGATTTGACATTTTTTTTTAAATAATCTTAAAGATTCCTAATGCCCAACAATATTGCAACATTATCTTCACAATATTTTACAACATTCAGAATATCGAATGACATTGTGGAAATATTGTGCTATATCTTGCGCTAGTAGAAAAAGACGATTTTTAATAGCTCATATAAAGACTGGATGATAATTTTTTAAAATTTGAAGTAGAATATCACTATAACTAACCAAAATTTTAATAGATCTGTAATTTTTTTAACGAACACGCCTGGTAAATCGGACACCAAGGGCATTTTTAAAGAAAACAAAGGCTAAACTCTATTTCACTGTTTTGAAAAAAAAAAAAGAATTTTCTTAAAAAATATATTCAGATTAATATTAAATGATATAAATAAAAAGTCCAAACCCTATTGTGGTTTTTTATGTTAACTTAAAACTTTATTTTTTATAAAATAATTTTTGATACAACTTCTTTTCTTCAAATATTTGCTGATTCTTGAAACAGAAAATATATTTTTAATTAAATTATGTTTTAAAGCCAATTAATTTTTTTATATCAAAGTAAGAAATATATCGAAAACAACAACAACAATAAGAATATCAATATAGATATAATCTTTATCTTTTGTAAAAAATTATAAGAACGTCTTCTTTTCTTAAATTTTTTTTTCAAAGAATATACTCAAATATAGAAACAGATCTTGCAACTAATATAAAAGAACAATAAAAGTAAGTGAAATCAGAATGCAGAGCGCACGTTGCTAATATTTTCCGTGAGTAGTTTTCAGTTCTCTTAAAAGTGTTAAACAAGAATTCGCCTTGCCGGAAAGCGAAACGGAACCCTTTTTTTGAAAATCTCTTATTTACATAAAGTATTTACAACTTTCGAAAGAATATTTTGGCACTCAAATTCTTAGCGAAAAAAATTTATCAATCAGGAATGCTGAACTGATCTATGAAATTGAGATTCCAGAGGCGGAAAAGTATTAAACTGTGCTTAAAATTTGTTATTTATCCAAAAATTTATTAAGTTTTAATTTCATTTTTGCAATCCTCTGTTTGATACTCCATTTGTAGGCAGAATCTTTTATTAGAAGATTATAATAAATCTAATAAATTTTAACCGTTTAATTTGTTTTAAAGATTTATTAACAAATAATATTTATTACTTCCAAGTGATTTGATGTTTTAATGATATCAGTATTTTATAATTCAATATCGCAATATTTATACAAAGCTAATTTGTATATATTATCTAAATAATATTTATGAAAAGAAATTAACATTTAAACTTAATATTAACTGTGTGTTTGAATTAAATCAAATATATAGAATAAATTTTTAAAATAATGCTACATTAATTATAAAATGACTCACCAAATTCAAAAAAATATATTTAATTTCCTGGTGAAATATCCTTTCTTAAAGTATTATAAATGGAAATAAATGACAAATCTTTTCTATTACGATTAATCCTTCATCATCCTATATTCCTTGGTAGCACACAGATACTATACAATATTGTATGGTATTGATCAACATTCGCAGTAATGTATAATATTATGGAATACCGATTAATATCATACAATATCGCACAATATTGTACAATATTGTGGAACAGGCAGTGCTACCTGGACTGTGGAAATGCTAAGAAAAAGCAATTAAAGTAATATTTTGAAATATAATAATATATTCGAACAATTATTTCGATACTTTCTATAAATATATATTTAAAATATGAATTTCTTAGTATGAAAAACGGTAATTATTTCTGTAGAGGTATATTTCACAGAAAATACCCGAACACTTAGCATGAACAATAATCAATAAACTTTTACTTCTAACCGTAGTCATAACTTTTCTTTAAATAATTGCGAAAAGTTCATTATAAAAGTATATTATTCTTGAAGTCACAGTCTAGATTGCATTTTAGGATTTAGCATTTACAAGACAAACACATCAACATGATTTCGACGGTTCAGTTCAAAAAGTACAACTCAATATTTTTAAGAATTTATTTTTCAATGCATTATTAAAGAAAAATGATTTGCTAAGAAGGAAACTACCATATTTCCTAACTCGAATTATACAATTTACGAGTTTTAATTTAAATTGATAACAGAATTTTCACTATACCAATGAACTTTGATATTTTAGTCTTAAAAATTATCTTGCTGCATACTTTTTGAACTGCGTCGATATAATCGATTTTTTTTCAGACAAAATACACTTAAATTAACGTAATTAATATGTAAAGAGACAACAATATTGCCCAATCATCACAATTTTGTTCTCTGTATTCTATGATATCTGGTATTGTATTTTCTGTGTTCAATGATTTAACGTGTTATCCAGCATAATTATATCCTATTATATCTTGTAGTCTACTATTGCATATAGTTATTTATCGTAAACTTGTTCGTTTTAAAAATTAGACTACTATATATCATATGTGTTATTTAAAAACCTGCATTTTTTTGTTTTCAAAAAATCCGGATATTTAGCTTTAACCATATTTCATTTAAAGAGGTCATCCTTTCCATGTGTTTTAGTTTTTGTCTCACAACTTTTATCCATTGCGTTTGAATGATTTTAAAGTAAGAAAAAAACTATTCCTCTATAAAGTATTCATTGAAGATAAATGTATTGCTTATTTCTGTTGATGCATCTAGGACATAAAACTATAAATATAACGATGCTGATATGCAAATAACAGTCGCTCTGAAAGAAACGGAACAGCAGTTGAGATATCTATGGAAAAGGGGAGTTTAAATTTTCAACAAGAGTATAAAAATGTTTCTATCGCGCAGTCTACTCTGCAAAAAATTGCAAAGATTCAAGTTCTAATGCTGAAAGAAACAACGCGGAATGGTTGGAACCAGAACAGCAAGTGGCCGTTCGAGTCGTTCCTTTTGCTTCATCGATTCCACCTCACCCGACCCAACCTAACAAAATCTATCTATGAGAACAGTAAAATTTAAATCATGCACGGACCATATTTATAAGTTCAATTGTCAAAGAAAACAATTTGCATGGAAGAATTTCCATCCACGTTAAATGCGCATGGATACACAAGTCAATTTTTTCCTGCCATAATCACACTTAGAGACACGGGAATGAACGGAAAGTTTTCAAGAAAGGCCTTCGTTAAATTCTTTGCATCGCTAGAGTTTCAATTCTTATTCATTTTTACTCTAACGATGTTCGAGAATGTTTCGGATCACCATCGAACCTTCAAGATCATAACTGATAAAAATGGTTGAGCTCTTGAAGACACTCTAATTATATAAATTTGATGTCATGTAGCAGAAGCCGCGTTCGTCTCTCATTTTCATACATGAAATATTCCATGACATCTATAAAAAAGTTTTTTTTAACCACACATGTGTTTTATTAAAACTAAATGATCTATTGCACGTAATGGTGGGGCATAACAATTAATGGCTTTGTTTAAATTATTTAAAGTTTCCACAGAACAACGTATGGTATAATTTAAATCTAAACAATCTAATAAATGCGATAAAATGTGGCAAACCTTGGTTTATGGTACAATCATTTTGAAACAGAATGTCTATTGCCCATATCGATATTTATAAACGAGAGCGGTTGTGTTTCAGGTTTCTTATTTGCAGAATAAAGAATATGCCACGTTTTCAGACATAACAATTAACTCATGACATTTATAACATATAACGTGTACATAAGCCACGACAAAACTATTCTTTTCTGCTTATTGAACTAAGCTACTTCAGCCTCCAAATTGTATAAGACGTTTGAGCATCTCTAGAATTTGCGACCCAAGCAAGACATTCTATGTCCAAACACTCTCGAGTAATCTGATGATAAATTGTATATGGACAAGAAACAAAAATCATTTAATGCTTATTGTAATTCTTCAATGTTTTGAGTGCTCAAATTAAGTTTTGGAAACAATTTTAATCTTAATGGAGACTCTTCTCAGTGGACACGCTCTCATCCATATCTTTTCCTCGGGAATTTCTAAAAATTATTACTCTTGCCAATACAATTATTTACTAACACGTTCGCCGCCCCTACTCACGCCTAATATCTGGGTCATCTATCTATTAAGTTGACCCCTTCTTTGCTATGTCTTTACTGTAGTAGAGAAGGGATCATCTTATTACATAGAAAGTTTGTTGCAATTACATATCATCCGTAACGCACAGGCGCCCTATGCAACAGCCAATGTGTTAAACAATCACCTACCTCTTATGTGGGCATTCCAAAAAATAATAATCCGATAAGATGTAGAAAATTATTTATAATATAATTATTGGCCATATTTACCCCCCATTGATTTAAAAGCTGTTTTATAAATATTCCATGCAATCATTTAGTGACTAGACACAGCTTCAATCGCTATGAAGTTTCCAGAAATCCAACTGACTCCTGAAGCCACCCCTTTATTCGCAAATCTCACCTCTTCCGGTTCCAACCAATCCAGTCATTCAATCTTGCCACGCCTCCAAATGTTTCATTATCAAGTTTATTAATCGCATTAAGTTTAACGAGGTATAAAAATGTCTCATTTCTTTAACAAAGTGTGTATCTCAAAATGTTTCTTATTATAATGTGTGTGTGTGTGTGTGTGTGTGGAACATATTTCACCACTCAATGGCACTGAAAGTTCTGTGCGGCCAACCGCACCGACGAACTAATAAAATTTGTTTATCATTGTTATTATATGTTTTATTATTACTCTTAGATAAGTCTGAGGAAAAGTCAGACGGGCGTTGTCCTCCGCAGGATTTCGAAAGAGAACTCCCTGGAGTACTCCCTGTTGATGTCCGCCGAAGTGGACACCGTGTTACAGGTGGTGTCCCGGGAGAAGGGCGGGAAGTTGTAATAGGCGAGGTCCCGCATCGACTCCGAGGTGGGCAGTGTCTGTCTCCTGCCACCGCCGCCCTGCGCCCCAGCGCTGTCCGGCCTGGAACTCCTTCTGCGGTGCCGCCTGCAGCCCTGCACCTGGTCTTGGTCCGGGCAGTACTTGTGGTGGTGCCTGTGGTGCAGCTGCTTTTTCTTGATGTCCGCTTTGTGCCACTGGATAAAAAGGAAGACGGTGAAGACCCCCGCCAGCTCGCACATCATGAGTCCGCACACGGCCAGAATGAAGCTGTAGCCGTAGTGGTAGCGGAACATCGGGCCCTGGAACGAGGACTTGGGTCGAAGCTTGTTCCCAACCTCCGACTTGAAGGTTGAGATGTAGATCACCATGCCCGTTAGGATCAGTAGACCTGAAACACAACGGCAAGTCATTCAAACATTGCTTTGAACTCTGAAGCAGACAAAAATGGAATAACTTTGACTAGCCCTTTAAATCCATCATCGGTAGTGGTCTCTCAAAAATTCGGTCACATATCCTCTAAAAAAGGTATAATGCCATTGAGTCCCACAGGGGGAAAGGGCACTTCGAAATTGAGGACGAGAAGCTTCCGGTATAGTGGTTGTTTCTCGCTATTCATGTGGGTACACGAAAAGATGGGGTCTGGCTTTTTTCACCGATGATAGAAGGGGCCGGGAAGTTCGTACTATGTTAAAGTATTGGTTGCACCGTGGCCGGTGATTTAGGATTCGACCTCAGTTCCTGTCAATGTTGCTGTTGCGGCGGTTCGGCCATTCATGTTTTTCTATATGCCATCCGGTGGAGTGGCCAGTTTTTTGGTTTGTGATCGAATCGCTTGATGTACAATAGTCATGAAATATTAAAATTTGTTGTCACAGCGACTGGTGATAACTGGTGATCCTTCACAAGTGTTTTGGAGACTAAACCCTGGTATAGGGTTAACAGCGTCTGAGCATCAAATTTGTGTTCATAAGCTCTTTCCAAACCAATCGAAATGAAAATATGACAGAAATATGCACTTTTATTCATAGAATACCATACTAAATTTGACATATTTAAGTCATTACCGATTTGAGTTATCGCATTCACACATTTCTGAAAGTACGGACCGACAGAAGGCCAATCGTTTGTTTGATTAGGATAAAATCTTAGAAGATGCCTACATATTAATTCTTAAATCTGTATTACGAATTTTATTCATCAAGCGCACTTCATTTACTATGTGTTGTGTCAAACACATCGAAACAGACGGACAGACATATTTCCTCTGCATGAATTTCGCTCAACATTTTATAAAAATCAACAAATTTGGTGTAAAAAACATAAACCCTCCGTCTATCTCGGAAGAGGTTTTTTTTTTTAATGGACGGACTGATAAGCAGTCATAATTCCAAAAATGTGTTTTTCGAATTCAGGAAAGATGGTCTAAAACATGGAGATTCGTTAAAATTATAAGTTTGAGTTTTGTTGACGATTATAATATTCTCTCTGTGCTTTGTATACTAGAAAGTAAACATTCGTTTTAATGTGACAAGAAAGACAAAATAAAAACACATAAAACATAGACTAAAAAATAGTTCTTAATAATCGGCAACATATCTACATAATTACAGAGATCGAAACGTTCATTCTTCTTAAAGCAATATGGAAAGTGATATTGATGAATCATTAGTTGTTGGATTAGAGCTCTGCTTTTGTATTCTTGTAAATGTGGCAATAAGTACTTACTTCATTGACAGAAATGTAAAACGTATTAAGTGAGATTTTGCCTCTGATAAACAGCTTCAAGTATCAGATGACCTTATGTAGGCATCTTACTCAATATAAGGAAGATATAATCGAAAGGTAACTGTTTTTATTTGATTTTTAAAATATCATGTAAAATGTAGGATGCGATGTCATTATTTTCACAAAAATAAATTTCGTTATGTATTGAGCAAAGAATAAGTCCAACGAATTCCTTGTTTGCGAGTATTAAGATTTCGAAGGCGATCGTATTTAAAATAAGATTACTAATTTGATTTCTTTATATTCAGCAAATCTCTTTGAACTACATGCATTCTTTTTATTATTCTGTTGCTTATATACTCGGTAGTTTTTATTATAATTCATCTTTTATTATTTACTTGAATTCTCATTTGTGCATTTCATTTCTTTTTAACGTTCCCCGATTTGTTTTTCAAATCAAGAATTATTATTAGGTTTCTGATTTTCCTTGTAATGCATTAAATAATTTGATAAAATAACTGATTCAATGACGGTTATATTCTTTGAAAACCCTTCAATGAATCAGTTATTATATTTAAAAGATGCTTTTTATTTTTAAACATACGGGTTAGACACAATCGAAAAAAATAGGTTTTTTTTCTTATTCCACCCTTTTTTTTGCGCTATTTTCTGGAATAGAATATTTTAACTTGCCATTTTTGAAACATTTAACAATTGAGTAACAAACAGGCTTACATCAGATTCTTCTATATCAACCCTCTAAAAACGAAACAGAGGCACTAGATATTGAATGATAATCATCTGATAGATATAATCCTACATCTTGTTATAGGATTAATGGGATAGATTAGTAATTTTATATCCGCTGTTACATTACAGTATATCCTATATTTTTATTCTATACCCACCATTATAAGATTAAAAAGAAATTATATGAGGAATTACCTGATATTATCCGATTAACTTCTTCGTTCACTCACAGTATAATATGCCGGGGTGAAAAGAATGAAATTTGTACTTTGGAACAATGCCTTTCTTTTATGACTCGAAATAGGACACACGTACGTTTTTTAAATGTTTTAACAGATTTCATTCGTCTAATTGGATGCAGTTTTGACTTGTAAGACATAGAATTTTATCTGCATTGCATTTCGTTAGACAGTTGATATATATATTTTAAAATTTCAATGTTAATCCCTTCATTGAGAGAGCAATTTACTGGTGATTAATTTTAAAATAGTTTCCTACGAGATATCTTGTGAAGGGCAATGAATGGGCTAAAATCACGTTTAGATTTCATATCCCCCCCCCTAAATATCCGTATTCGATAAGAAAAGTAGGAAAAAAAAACAGAGAATTTACAAATGTATTGAGAAAACTACAAAAAAAAAGGAATATATACCGAAATCTATAAAAGACGCCGAAAATACCCACATCCCGAAACCTCCCTCACAGCAATGATGGTAGTGAAAGAATTTAGAAAGAAGCAGGGGGGTGTAATTTTATTTCAGCATGAATACAAAAATACTGTTTTAATTTAGTTTAGATATATTAATGTACCGTTTTTAAAGCAATATGGGACTGACTTCGTAATTTTAACCAAGGTCAGATGATTATTATGGCGCCTTCTCTCCAAACGTCTACACCACAACAGCAGGATGACGTTTGGAATCACGGATTTAACGTACACCAAACCAGCTTACATAGTGGTTATTTGGTGGAATCGGCAAAAACACTGGTTGGTGGTGTATTATGGCTTATGAGGTCTATTGGCGCAAGAGCTAATCTCGATTAAACTCTTCCAAACAGACAAAATCAATGGAATTGCTCATCATCGCAAAAATATATATGAGAATTTGTTATGAAGTTAAACTGAGTAATAGTGATTTTTAAAAAAGTTAAAATTCTAACTATTTAACAAAAAATGTATATGTCTAATAAGTAGATTGTTTTAACAACAAAATTGTTTTGTGCGATTTTTTAAAGAGTTTCTCTTGTATATTTAATTAAAAACATATGTCTGTTAAATAATTTTGCAAATAATTTAATAAATTAATTAAATATATTTTTTAAATCTATATTTAAATAATTTGTTGATATTTCATTAAATGTAATATATCTAAAAGGAGCTACTGAAGATTGGGTAATCAATGCTATAGTGTCTGAACTTTCCTTATCTAAGTCGTCTTGGATTTTGAGTTAAGGTATAGGGAGAGGTAAGGTAGAAGGTAAAGGGAAAAATCTCCCCTTTAACAGGTCTAACCCAAAAATTGGAAATGCATGAAAAATTTTGGTGCATATGTTTCAAATTGGATATCGGGTTAACGTAATCTGAACAAATTTTAATTGGGAGATCATCTTCTGAAAAGAGGATGTCTCAATTTCAGCTACATCATTCCTTAGTTTCGTTCTCACATTCGCATCCACACAGACGTGGAGACAACATTCAAGAATTTGAAGGAGGGTTGAAATAGAGAGATTCATCAAAAATGTAGGGGGACGAATTTTTGTCAATTTCTGGATGAACGGAAAGTAAAAAATTATTGCGGACTCGAAACAAATTCGAATCGTTACCGCCAACCACTGCTAAATAGATGAGTTCCTTTACAAAGTTTCGAAAGGAACGAAACGCAGCGGCAAACTTCTTGACAGATCAGAGTAGCAAGGCCTTTCTCACCTGAGAGTATGAAGGCGACCCCCGATGCGAAGGAGATGACAGGCCTGCGCCGACACAGACTCCCTATCACGCACAGCAAGTAGCCCAGCAGGAGGGTTAGGCAGCTCGAGAAGATGAACACGGAAGCGCGCTTCACGGCATCTGCAAAAGAAGAAACACAGTGAAAAAACGTACCCTATCACATGCGAAACTATAACAGGTCACACTCTCAGCAAAGTAATACATTTTGAAACATTATCACGTCGATTTATGCTGTTTATAAGACCCTTATTTCTTCTTATTAGCATGTCATAACATGATGTTTGGGAGATGAGGTTTTTGGCGTCAACAAAAATCCGTAAGCGAAAAATTGAAATTTTACTATCTGTACGAGCATCTCAAAAAATCAGCTTTTAATAACGTATTGCCATCGCATTTACAAAAGTTCTGATTGAAAGAAATAAGTTAATGACTGCAGCAAATAAAACCTAGAAAAATGTCATTTTGAGCTGATGATTATATAAAATAAAATAAATAGGCAATGGGATATTTTTTTAAACAATAAATGCAAGATAAACCTTTTATGATCGTTTGCAATACCAAAATTACTAATTCTATGAAACAATTAAAATGAATAAAAATATAATTTAACTTGCACGGGCACGTGGTGCTTGACCTTTCAAGAAATTCTGACATGATACATTAATGACATGATGCATAGCAGATTTCATTTTCATCTTTATATATATATATATATATATATTGGAGTTTCAAATCTTACAAACATATCCTTTATTTATTCAAGGCCATTTTTAGACAATTATTTTCATTTCAGACATTAAAAAATACACAAAATACTCAGGGTATTTCTAAACTATCGGGCAAGGCAGTTGAAAGGGAAGAAATTAAAAAGATTTTACAACGGAATTCGTATTTGGAAATATTACATTCAAGGAAGGTTATTGTTACAATTTTGTAACATCGTTTAACCAGACAGTAAGTCTCAGACAAAGCTTATTTTTGGAAATCTGTAATATCATTTTCCATCAATAAGTCTCCACAGTAGAGAAAAGAAATGTACAGGAATTTTTAGCAGATATCTGCTCAATAATCCTCGTTTTTGGCGATAAAAATAAAGGTTCTGGTTAATAAGAGAACTTTGACCCTTTTTTTAAAATTAGGAGCCGAAATTGGAGATTCTTCTAGAGAATTATTTGTGTCATCTGGGGCTTATCGTAATACACTATAACGAGGACTGACCTTGCTAGAAGAATAAATTCTCTCTTTGGACTGTTGATCTAATTTCTATCTGGCTACTGTTGACTATGACCGATTTGTTGTCGACTTGAGTATTGTTAGTTTCTATTGTTTGCAGTATTATTAGCTAGCTCTATTCTGTATATGTATCTTGAATATGTTTTTTTTAAATATGAAAATGAGTAATTTGATTAAAAACTATCTAAGCATCTACAAAGTTTAGTCCAAGCTAAAATGGTTACGATTCGAATTGCCCAATTTGTGAAAGAATGTAAGACCAGAATTTTTATCAAAACCGAGGTAGTATCAGTTCTATAAAAATGTTGTTACATTTTTTTATTTAAACAATTAATGAACTACTTTTTTTTTAGAAAATATAATAAAAATCACTGAAATATGCAATCATTTATTGTTTTAATACTTCAAAGTAATTGATGGAATAGCTTATCCCAAGTTAAAATGGATTAAAAAATCCGAATCGACAACTTTGTCAAAAAAAATTAATTAAAATTAAAATTGAGTTAAATTGAATTTGAAGAAAAATAATTTGATGTTTTAATCATTTAAAAATAATAATTTTTTTATTAATATATAATAATATTTTTGAATTATGAAATACTGCTGTTTAAATAATACAGACTCTTTGGTGACGGAATGAAATCGAACTATATATATTTTCAACAAATAATAAAACTTTCAAAAAGTTTTATTTTATTCACAATTATATTGCCTTCATCAAAACCATACGTTTGTACAGTTCGTTTTTTCTTTCTTTTCAGATTAAAAAATTAATAAAATTAATTTTTAGTTTCTATTTTAAGGAATCGATAAAATGCTTTGGAAGCTTAAATTGCAAAATTAAAAGATTTTTTTAAAACACGGGTACATTTTTCTTTTACGTCTTTTAATAATCTATAATCCGCATTTCGAAATCGGTGTCTCAATAAATATTTTATTCTTTTTGTTCGTGCATTTTCAATAACGAATATTCTTTTGTATTCTAGAAGCAGGATTAGGATTTTTCATGGTTTCATCATTGTTTTCAAAAAATGAATGACTACGAAGAATTATGAAGCAATCGAATTTGATTTCTTTTAAGAATGTTACGAAATGATTATTTTTTTCTACTCATGTGTTAATTCAATAATAATTAATTCACATGCAATAATGTTACCAAGGAAATAATTAAATTAAAGAATTAAAAGACCCTTCAAGAATAGTTGTCGTTTATTAGCTAAAGAAAAAAAATATCGTTTCATTATTTTATTAGTTTTTTTCCCTATACTTCTAATCAGAACTATTCCTATTATTTTTATGAGAATTTATTATGCTATGTTACATGAGGGAATATGTTATAGAATTTTCTTTTCACTGTCGTGAAAGAAAAGGTGAACAATATTTGTCGTTAGAAAAACAAAGTACGGAGTGAAGGTATGAATAGAATTTAAGAAAAATGATAAAACGAAGTCATTCTTGAGGTACATGGAATAAAAGATAATAAATTCTTAAAGAATAATTGGTAAATTATTACCAATTTTATAAATAAAAGAGTAAAAATAAAGACAGTCCTAACAGGAAAAATCTCGAAGGAATGAAAACCCTTAAAATGAGCACATAATATAATTTGACAGCTAAAATAAGTTGCTCTCTTCAATAATTTTTGGGCTTTTTATCATTTGGCAATAAAAAAAAGTTTATACAATAGGGCTGATAAAGAAATTTAAACAATGAACAATGAAATAAATCTAGGAAATGTCACTAAAAGGAAAAAGATTTGTTCTAGAAATTCAGTAAATTTCAATGGAAGAATAATGTGTCCATAAAGTCGAATTCGAAATAATAACAACTATTACGTTAATTTTGTAAAAGATGTAATGTAAATACGAATTATAAGGCATATGAGCCATTAAATACTCGATATACAAGAGGTATAAAGATCGCTTTTAATATTCATTTCTATTACTTTTCATGAAGAAATTTTATAATGATTCAAGAAAGCGTCCCATTTTAATTATTAAATAATCTATTCTTGCTCTTTCAATGTCTATTTAACTACAAAATCAAAATTCATTATAAAAATGATTGTTTAAACATAACTAAATAAAAATTGTGTCCGAAATTTAAAATTTGATATTTTTATGTCAACTATGTTGAACATAAAGTTAAATTAGAATCATTTGAATAGCGTAGCCTAAGCTCAAAAGCAGATAATTAGCATTGCCTACATTGTGATAAAAAAAAGACGATTTTTAACCCCTTGACGAATTTATTTAACTTTCTAATTAGATGACACATCCTATTTTTTGTCATTTATCGTTAATTTGATTTTATTAAAATAATATATGGAGCATTTGGGATATTAAAGCGTTTCGAATTGATTTTTGCATATTTAAATACTTAAATTCTGTATCTTAGTTGTAGATTTGAAACTAAAAATTCAGTAATTCGATGCGAATGTCAGACACGTCATTGTATGCGAAGTAGTTAAGGCCAAAATTGAGGTAAAGTCAATTTGGCCTAACAAATTGGAATTTCAATTTTAATTATTATTTTTTATTTTCTTATTAAGATATATTAATTTTTCTGAAATTTTCAGTGGCACTGTTTTAATAAAGAAAAGTCAACGATAAAGAATTGAAATTGTGAAAAAGAATATTTTCATATTTTTTCAACAAATAATGTAAAACTTTCATATAACTCGCAACTAAATTTCATTTATCAAAACTGAACTCTTATACACTTTTTTGATAAAAAAAATAATTAATGTGACTTTTAGTTCTATTTTAAGGGCTCTATAAAATGCTTTGTAAATTTAATTTTTCCAATTTTAGAACTGAGTACTTTGAACACAGATTCTTTTTTTTTCTTTTCTTTTCTTTTTTTTCTTTTGCCTTTTTATAGAGAAGAGATGGCATTTTGAAATCGGTACCTCAATAAATATTTTATCATTTTTGTTCATACGTTTTCAATTACAATTATTATTGTTAATATTATTATTATTATTGAACTCTGGAAGCAAGATGTAAGACTTTTTAAGATTTTACGTAATTGTTTTCAAACAATGAATAGATTTGCAACGAATAAAGTGATCGTTATTGATCCTTCGTAAAAATGTCATCAAATGATTAATATTCTTTTTTCCTCCTCATGCGTTTGTGCGAAAAATAATGTCACCAACAAATAATAAATTATATTCTTAAAAAACTTCAATAACACCATTTATGTTCGTTTATCAGCTAAAGAACAAACTATTTCATATTTTGAATATTTTATTAGTTTTTCTCCCATTTTTCTAATAAGAAAGATTTATATTATTTTTATTCTGTGACATTATTTTGCTATGTTATATGAGAAAATGTGTTACGGAATTTTCCTTTTTTTGTGTGTTGCGAAAGAAAAGGCGAAGAATATTTGTCCTCAGAATAACAAACTACGGGGTGAAATTCTAAATAGAATTTAAGAAAGATGATAAGGCGCAGACACTCTTGAGTTACACGGAAGAAACGATCGTAAATTCGTAAAGGGAAAATAAATGAATTATTGCCAATTTTATAAATTAAAGAGTACAAATAAAGACAAATTCTGACGGGAAAAGTCCCGCAGGAGATAACCTTTAGCATGAGTACATACTATATTTTCTTGTGACAGTTAAAATGAGTTGGTCTCTACAATCATGTTTGATCCTTTTGGGGGGGGGCAATAAAAAAGATCTGGTACAATAAAGCCGATAAAGACACGAAAAGAATGAAGGAAGAAATAAACCTTGGAAAAATTATCAAAAAGAAAAAGAACTTTGCTAGAAATTCGCAGAAGAAATTCAGTAAATTTCTATTACGTGAAAAGGTAAAGTGATCGTAAAATCGGAGAATTCGAAATAATAACAATTATCACAAGAATTATTTTGTTCTGTGGATATAAGCTATATGATATAGGAACCACCAATTCTTCGAGACATACCAGAGGCATAAATATTGCTTTTAACAGTCATTTCTACAATCACCTTTCACGTAGAAATTTTATGATAAATCAAGAAATTGTCCAATTTTAGTTGTTATGAAATTTAGTCTTGTCCTTTCAATAACAATAAAACTGTGAAATCAATAATTATAAAAATAATTGTTTATAAAATTAAAATCATAAAAAAATAAAAATCGTGTGCGAAATTTAACCCTTTTCATTCCGAAAAACAATTAGACACAAAATTATTCAACTAACGCAAAGATTTGCTTATTGCTATGAAAAATAAATATACATAATTCTTTTAAGTCGAATTTCTTTGAAATATTAATCTAGCTCTGTTAACCATCATGTAGGCATTTTTAACAATTAAATTAAAAAAAATAAAACGCCAAAATTATCCACAATCTTGAATGGTGAGTCAGAGGCACCATCGGAGTGCAAATGGTTAAAATTCGATATTTTCAAATGTTACGTCGAATATTAAGGTAAACTAATGATCTGTTAACAAATTTAAAAAATGAGTTTTTACTTATTGCCTTAAATCCATACCACAAAATAAAAGAATTTAAAACAATAATGTATACAATGTTATTAAAACTAAAAATTTTAAACTTTTACATTACTAAAAATATTTTTAAATTTTTAAATAATTGGTGAAAATAACTTTAGAATCATCTGTACATTTAAAATTATCAGAAAAATTTAAGGATCAGTTCCCTGAATCCAACCACCGATCTGATTTCACCAGTTTTTGATTCATATGAAAATCCAATATCTCTAGATGTATCATCATTAGCACGTATTTTTGCGAGAAATTTTTTTATACTTCTACACTGAACACTTTCTATGGGGGGGGGAGAGAAACTACGACAGAATCCCTCAGTCCTTGAAACTGCATAAATTTCTTCGATTTTTATTTCATACGTGATATTACATATCATAAACACATCCTCTTCCCTTTACACCTTCAAGAATTTTAAAAAATATCACAAAATAAAATTTTGATTGAAATCTCAAACTCCATAACTGGATAGATTTCACCAGTTTTATTCGTTAGTATATTCAAATATGAAAATCAAAAAACTAACAAATGGTCCGGTTTCATCAATTTTTGTTTCTAATGATCCAGATATATAATTAAGACTCGATTTTTCTTATCTCATATTTTAGAGAAATACTGAAAACTCTGTTTTTATGTATATACTTTGTGGGGGGGGGCACTACAGAGTTTCAGTCTTCGTCACTATACCAGTTTTGCCAGTTTTCATCTCATTTGAAAGCTCTTGGAAGATAGATCAATGGTTACCTGCATTTTTCCCCCTATGTTTCGTTTATAGGATGTCCAGCTTCAACAACAAGAACGATTCTGCCAATTCCATCTGTTACTTTTTGTGCATTGTTAGCTAATTAGAATATTTGTTTTAACCGTACAAGAATAATTAAAAAACGTAATTTCATTCCGTTGGAAAATGCATAATTAGTTGAATAGGGTTTATGTTATGGAATTAGTGTAATTAATATTAGCCATTAGTGTAATTAGTACTGGGAGCGGTGTATTTATCAAAAAAAATTTCAGTGCACCTTTCTAAGCGCCACTCAGACAACTGCGCAGTATTTAGAAGTGAATTAATAGCCTTAAATGAGGATTTAGAGGCTGTCCTCCACTGCACAAGCCCGAGCAATATCTGGATACTTATAGATAACTGCAGCCCAATTCAACACTTACAATATTGGAATCGAGTGTTCTTCCTTGATAAATTATGTATAATTTAACAGGGACCATTTATAATTTTCGAATTATAAATAATCTTAAAAACCTAATCAAGCATAGGGGTACCCACTTTCAGTGGATCTCCTCTCAAGAAAACGTCCCTGGAAACGAGGTCGCCGATAGTTTGGCAAAAAAGGCCTGCATTAAAAAGACAACTACTTACAATGACCTTACTTTCCAAGAGATCTTCTCAGTAAAGAAAACTAAAGATAATCAAATTTGGCTCCCCCCCCCCCCTCCCGTTCATCACTGGTTTCGCGGAAAAAGCCCCGGGAGCGTTCTAAAATTTAAGGGGGACAGAACTGATCGAACGGCCATTTTAAGACTCATCAGTGGACATTCGAAAAGTTTGACTTTGTAGCAGGTCACAAAGACTTTCCGACATGCAGTTAGTGAAACCTGGAGCCGGCCTTTCCCGAACATATCCTTGATTGTTTCGATCCTCTTTTCGGGCTTGACTTTGCCAGGGTTCATGGTTATTATCAAGCCGGGAGAGTAGCTGGCCTTCGAAAGCTGTTAGTGATTATGCACACATAATTGAACTTATGAACGAATTTGATATTGTCCTAAAATCAATTATATCACTTTTTTAAGAAAAGTTTATGGTAAAATAATAAAATAAAATTTTAATTGTTTCAAATTTATGTTTCAAGATAAAATACTAAAGAAATTCATTGATTCTAAAACAAAAAAAAATTAATCTAAATGTCCTTGAATTATTTAGGTCGAGTATTTAAAGTAAATTAGTAAACAACAAAAATAAAATGCTAAATTTGGTTAAAACAATAATTGCATTTTTGCTGTTCGATGTAAGCCGAACGTATTTGTATAAACGTATTCGGATAAAGTCATACAGTGCCATTTGACAAAACATTGTTGTTATTATTACTTAAGGCACTTGCCATGGACAAGTCCCGCTGATACGTCAGCAGATTTTAAGCCCGAGATATACGTCTCTTGTTTTACAAGTAGCGCCATCTAGGGCCAAGAGTACGATTTAGCTCCACACACGCCACAACCTTTTTTAGGGGGCGGACTTCATTCATGCATATTCATTCACTCATCCCAGATCGTAATTTAGACCTGGAACAATCACCTCTGACCAAGTGGTATTACTCTCGACATGGAGGACTTTGTGACCACGAACGGATTGAACAAGTGCCAGCCGTCACACACTCGGGGAATCTTTTGACCGGTGAGTTTCGAACTCGTAACCTAAGGAGTACGAGTCCAACACTCTATCTACCAGGCTATCCCGACCTATAATAAGATTTTAAAGTCTATCAACACTATTATCAAGTTATAGCGAAACATAATAGTCACAGTCGCTTGCACAGCCCCTTTTTATAGGGGGGCACAGTCACACACCTCACATATAGCACACAGAAGAACAACCATGCCCGAACCGGGACTCCCAGAACAGGTGGAAGATGCGCTAACTCTGTGACGGAAAGCGGGCCAAAAATGTAAGAAACTAGTAAGTTATCATCTACGGCAACAATGCCAGCAATATGAAAATCTACGAGATGGCCATATATGGCATTGCTAGAGTGAAAACAAATGGGAAAATGCACTAATAATTAGTTATAAATAAAGTAGGGATTTTGTGTGTGTAAAATAAAATTTTTCTCTGGATGCCCATATAGCTTATATAAATAAACTTTAAAAGCAAGATAAATATAAAATTTAATGATAAGCTTAAAAGCATATCTATACATGAATTCTCTTTTTAAAAATATAAGGGACCTAAAAATGGCAAAGTAGAATTTAACCGCTCTAAATCTTAATTAACAAGATGCTGAAATTGGAGAAAAATATCTTGAAAAAAAAAAAAAAGAGGGAAAAACAAGTTTTCAATTTCAAGGAATACAGCGTTTGAAACGGAGCAATTTCTGGACTTATGTGTGGAGCATCCCTGCTTTAACCGGGAATCATTCCTCAGACAGTTACAACCGAGCTGTTCGAAGTTAACATTTAACTTCGACTCATCGCCCCGGTTCTCGAAATTTGAAGGAATTTCGAACAGAACAAGTTGATTTCCATCTCAAATTCAAATGGTGGCAAAGGAAGGGAACTGTAATCCCTAATTGAATTCGAATTGCCTTTGGGGAAAATGGAAATTGTGTCTTATTTCCATCGGAAAGGCCCCCTGACAGATGGAGGGATTACCGAAGCTCTGATAACCATCTCCGTTGCTCAGACTAATTGACCCGATTGGAGCGACTCGAGGTGAAGATGTGGATTCGGGGCAAATGGCGTTCAGAACTGGAAAATTTGTCTCCATTTTGCCATAAAACGTCCGATCATTAGATGTGTTGCATAAATGTGGCCAAAATTGGTGATATTTGTTGAACTTTTCTTGAGATTTGAATTTGAAATTTACAACTTGTGTTAAACCAATATTTAATAATAAACATAAATATTTATGTAGATTGGCCATAAAGACACGGGCTTATACTCAGAAGGAATTTTCATTTTTTCTCGTTATTTAGTACAGAGAAAGCATAGTAATCATCAGCTAATTCGAACTCAAGATTTTGACGAATCTTCATGTTCTAGACATTTCTGAGTGCAGAAAATCTATTTTTGAAGAATGTATGACTGTACGTCTTTCTATTTCTGATAAAAGTAACATAAAAACACTCGACAATTGAAATCTGGTATACGTTTGTATGCATATTTCTGTCAAATTTTGAGTATTATCTGTACTTACAACTTGACAGAAGTACATCTGTCCGGCTATTGAAATATAAGTTAACGCGATAATTTCAAAAGAAAGAGAGGTAGATTGATAAAATTCGAAACATAATTTAATGTCTATAGCGAAGATATCTATCAAATTTCCAGCTTTATCCCATTTTGGTTTGACTTTGTCTGTCTATGCGATCTGAAACATGTAAACTCGATAACTCGAAAACGTAGTGACCTGACTATATTAAATTTGTAATCGAATTTTGTGATTACAAGTGCAATTTTGTGAAAAAAATGTTGTTTCAATCGATTGAAAAAATACATCTGCTACATAAAATTCTACTCATTGTTACTATTAACATATTTTAGGGATTATTTGCCAAATAATTCGCCAAAGATAGCACGATAAGATCAGCAAAAATGCTAAATTCTTGCCAAAATATATTTATCCATTTTTGTACCTCTTCATGTAAGGCGAGTTTATTAGAGAGAGGTGAGAATGTTTTGAAGAAATCATTCCCGCTGACTAATTTTTTTTTTTTGAAAAAAAAAATTAATATTTTTTTGTCTGTTTACATGAAATAGATAGTAAAAAGCCCACATAAAACAAAACTGTATGAGATAAAAATCGCAAATAACTTGAAAAACGAAAGGGATTTATCTATTTTCGGTTTTAAAAATGGTATAGTAAAATTTTAGAAGTTATCGAAATGATTTGTTCAGAATTTAGAAGTTGGTTTAAAATATATATTACCTCGTTCTTGAACTAAAAAAATAAGCTCTATTTCGATCTAATTTTAAATACTCTAATTTCATAGATAAATGTGAAATGTTCAATCTTTTTCCCATTATAAAAAATTAATTGCAAAATACTTTTTTCAAAAAATATATAAAAATTAAAATGAAATCTTTGGACGTAAATTTCAAGTTATCAAGTAAGAACATTCTTATTTTATGTCATTATTTATCTTAATTAATATAAAGCATCAACTTAACAGGTTAACAACTTAACCAACTTAAACAGGTTTGAAACAGGGACGACAGTTCGAGACATCTCTCTCTCTCTCTCTCTCTCTCTCTCTCTCTATATATATATATATATATATATATATATATATATATATATATATATAATTTTTTTACTTTCATTTTCCCTTTTTCTAGCTGCCAAACAAAGTTTTAGAGCTCGATCGATTTTGAGATAAAAGAACTGCTATGATGCCATAATTTTAAAAACGCAATACTGTTAAAGGCAAGTCAAACTTTTAAAAACGCATTTGCTTTCAAAGAATCGTACGTAATAATAATTCAATACTGGTAAAAGCAGGTAAAAATATTTTTTGTCCATAAATTTCGGAGACATCAAAACCTCCTAACCAAAACAACATCATTTTCTCCCATGATAATAGAAAAAATTTGGTATAACATTAAATATTTGTGGCGCTAGCTTCTTAAGCCGGATAACACCTACGATACTTTTAATACTGTGGTTAAGTTACTCGGCTATTGGCCCTAGCATCATAGGTTCGTACCGCGACCTTTAAATGCCATACATTTAAAGTATGGATCCATTTCGGCTTTTGAACTAGGTGCGTTGAGGAATTGGCTGATTGTTCATCTATACTTTCACTTAAATATAATACTGGACCAACGGGAGTGACGTCCCTAAAACTTTCTCGCAATAAGCATGCTACACCTTGCATAGAATTGTGAACAGTAGTTACAAATACTAACATTTGGCGTAGTTCTAGCATTTTTACTCAATCTGTTATGTCCTCCTTGGCGAATTATTTGGCGGTTAATAGTATCTGAAAATCTAATTTGTGTTTCAGATGCAATTATTACAACCAATTTAAATGAAATTTATCAGTGCGAATATTTGAAAATCTCTGAAAGAACTAAATAAAATTTTCATTTTATTGTTAACGGATGTTCTAATATTTACCAAAACACCTGATACTTTTTAGGTAATAACGTATTTAGTTAGGTATTTATCTTGTTAGTTTCTAGGCGTAAAACTAACTACCCATACTATACAACTACTCAACGGCTAATACAATCAAGACTAGCGAATTGAAACAATATCATAATAAGATATTCCAGAATGATGTTCAAATCCACCAAGTTATTTTTTAATATTAAAACGTTTTTCCGATTTCCTAAACTAAAATACTTTATAAATTTATTCTACACTTAAACAATTGTATCAGCAATTTATTCCGGTTTTCCCATCCACAACTAAAGGTTTCTAGTATAGAATTTTCAATTACATTAATCATGCATAGATCTATTTCTTATAGGTATGTTTTTAACTGTAATTGCAGAGTTCACATGTTTTCAAAACAGAATTCAAATGATTTTAACTCATCGGGTTTGAGGTTGATTGCAAATCTTCAAAATTAAATTTCAGTTTAAAGAAAAGCGGAAATAGAACCTCAAACGACTAACTAGTAGAGAGTTTAACAAACAAAAGTATTCATTATTAATCCGAAATATTCAGTTTTTCTGCTTTTGGTAAAATTTGAAAAATTCAAATGCGAATAATAAATATAAAGATTAAGATTAAAATGAAATCTGCTATGCCTTTTTCAATGTATCATGAACGGCCAAATACCACGTACTCGTGCAAGTTAAATTATATTTTTATTCATTTTAATTGTTTCGTTGAATTAGTAATTTTTTTAATGCAAAAGGTCATAAAAAAAACTTTGTCTCCTATTTGTTGTTTTAAAAAATATCACATTTCATATAATCACGTGCTCAAAATGACATTTTTCTGAGTTTTATTTGATGTAGTCATGAAGTTATTTTTTTTAATAAGAGCTTTTGTAAATGCGATAGCAACGCGTTATTAAAAGCTGATTTTTTGAGATGTTCGTGCAGATAATAAAATTTTTATTTTTCGTGTACGGATTTTTGTTGACACCACAAAACCTCATCCTCAAAACAGCATCATGTTCTGACATGATAAAGCAGACGAAACTAATAGAAAGACGCGTAAAAAAGAATCTCGGAATTCGTACCAACATTTCAAAAAACTCTGCAAATCCCCTGAGAAAAAAAAAACAACTGTGGAGAGGAATGGCTGCATTCAACTAAAAGAAGCAAATCTATGATGTAGTTGGCACAAATGCTTTTCTTAAAGTTTGATTTGTCGAAGTGGATCCGTCTCAATCTTCACGAATCGTTTGTTGTAAACTTTTCGTATAGTGAAACTTCCCACGCAGTTGGAGAATTCAGCTGTTTGAATATTTTCTTTTTTTTCACATATAAAAAATAGGAATTAAATATTCTAGTATTAATTACGCTTTAACAGAATGGGTTTTCTCAACAGAACAAAATATCTTGCCAAAATTTATGATGACTCATAATTACAGTGAGTAGAAACGATGTTGGATATTTTTTATAATTTTTTTTTCTTTACAAACTTCTAATTCATATTTTTTAAGGGGGAGGGAAGGCTGAATTTGTTTTTATCACTGACTGTTCCTGTTTTTATAGAATTCCATCTAGTGGATGAACAAAGTAAAGAAGTTTGATATGAAATAATAGCATAATTTGCTCTAAAAGGGAGAAAAAGAATCAACCACAAATCACAAAACATAGTCCATGAGCAAAAACCGAAGAAGCAATCAACAACAGACATGCAAACATCAAGTCGTTAATTAAGCAACAGTAATAGCACAATAACGCTCATCGCATAACCTCTTATTGCGATTATGCTACAAGAAAGAATTTAACCTCTTCCCTTTATATTGGTTTCCCGACAAAGCAAGGAATTCTCTAGAATAATCAGAGTTTCAGTTCCTAAAATAGAGTCAAAATTCTTTCATTTTCGTCTCCCTGAGACGGGAATCATATAGTTGGCATTTTTCAGTCTTCATTCCCTGCCCCTTCCACCTTTTTGCCATATATATTTATTAAAATCGAAACACTTATTTTATGTCGAAAAGTAATGACAGGACCCACGTAGAATATTCGTATCTCTCTCTTTCCAACAATGAGATTAATACTACAGGAAAGCAATATTATAGATTATTTACAAAGTTTATACGGATTATAAAGGTTGTTGTTAAATTAATACAGGATTTGAATTCCCCACTATTCGTGCGGTAAAGTGCTGGTAACCCCATTTTTAAAAATAACGTTTGGTAACTGATAATTTTAAGATTGAAAAAAATCGAGCGTTACACAATTGAACAACGTGTTTTCAATGCAGAGCATACCACAAAAATGATGAATACGATAGACACAGTTTGAAAATTTAAGAATTTGGAATTAAGAACCAAGATCACATGATTTGACACTCCTGAATTTCGTTTTATTGGTTTATTTGAATTCAAAGGTCTATATCGGGAAACCCACAAGCACGGAAATTCAACGATGTATCCACGGAATTCAATGTTTAGGCAAAATGGAAAAAAGAGTGCGTGTGGGCCAGCAGAGTCTTTCGAGCCATATATTATTCCACATACAACCCTATTCCTGCATGCTTCACGATTCAGTAAAAACATAATTTTTAAAAAACTGCGCTTTTTATTTACATCAAATTTTATGTTACTCTATTTCTGCGACGATCTATTTTACTAATCCTAAACTACCATCTGCCAACACTTTACTCGAGGAACGTTATAAGTTGAAATATTACGTTACATTTGGACTCCCTTTGTTATTTTGCACATGGTAAAATCTATACAAGTTTTATTTTATCTATCATACATTTTATTTTGTAATGTATATTAAAAAATTGCTATCATAATTATTTATTGGATGATGGCATATAAACTTATTTACATATAAAACTGAAATCTAAAAATAAACTGATCAAATTCAGTTATCTACATAAAATATGGACAATTTGTTAATTAAAAGAAAAATTTATTAATTTAGTTTTGAATTGAAGAATTCTTTATTTATTTTAAAATTTGAATATTATATATATATATATATATATATATATATATATATATATATATATATTGAATTAGTTTGTTTTTTTTGCATTAAAGAATAATGTTTTTTTCACTCACAAGGTATTGCCATGGTGGAATCGTTCGGATCCGGGCTGTATTCTTCTTTAGGAAAATAATCGATGTTCTCGCAGCGCATCAGGATCATCCCCGCTAAAGAAAGAGAAATCATTTTCAGTCATTCACTTCAGCAATAAATGAAAACGTATTTTTCGGAAATCTAATATAGCAGTGTGAAACTTAAAGAAACAAAAACATCCTAATCAGATCCAACCACAAAGATCTTTCCGCTTAGTTACGGTCGGCTTTACAATTATTTATAAATTTTGTCGATATTAATTTGATGCTTCAAATCAGTGCCCACTTACACCACTTCAATTCACTCGTTCACTTAGTAAAAAGTGTACTTACGTATTAGACCGTCGATCTTTATCGCCAAATTTAAAGGCGTCGCCAATGATTTGTTAAACCACCAATAATACCAAAAAAAAACCTCGCCATTATTTAAAAAATTGTGCAAACCTTCACTGTCGTCCGTCATTTTGTTGGTTTCGTTGGCGTCGACGGGCTATCTCCAAATTTGAGTCCGTCGCTAATGAGTTACTAAACCGTTGGCGATCGTTGCGTCGACGGTCTAATAAGTAAGTACCGTAAAAAGGGCTAGAAAACTCTTAGAAAAATCAAGAGTAGATACGGAAATAGGGGTATTGTATATTCTCATGAACGTAAAAAATATTACTAATAATTAATGCCATTCAAAAGAAAGAAGCTGGTTAGCCAGCAGACGATTCTTCAGTCTTCCCATAATTCCACAATAATTCTAAAAGTTAATTTTTTTTAATTTGTCATAATTTTTAGTTTTTTTTAATCTCTTTCAAGTATTACTGACTGGATGGCAACCGATACTTCTGGCGTAATTTTAAAAGCTGATGTTTATTAAATTAAACATTATTTTCTAGTCTTTTCCACTATTATGCGATTATTACCTTAACTTAATTTTCTGAAATAAAAAAGATTTATAAGCAACCAATTTTGATGTTTATTTCTATGTAACGATATTTTAATTCTAAAAAGATGAAGCTGGTTTCTAAACCTTTTTCTCTTCTATGCAAAGCTAAGAGGCGTAATTTGACATAAATATATGGCGAATAAAATAAGAGAAAATAAAGATATAATCATATACGTATTTCAAACAGAAAAAAAAATTCAAAACATGATTTGATTTCAAAACCCACAGAAGTTAACAAAATAAATTAACTTAATTAAATTGAAGAACCTCTCAAGGAGTGTTTGTTAAATGCTTTAAGTGCATTAAGTAAAAAAAAAGAAATCAATATGTAAAAACAAGTTTGATTAATTAGAAATGTAAAGAGCTCTTATGCTAAGCGAGTCGATTTTTTTAAATAGATTTTTTAAATCTTTTTATGGTGGAAAACTTTTTTCAAGATTTTCAATTGAAAAGATCAACTCTTTTATTTGAATAGTTAATCAAAATATCTAATAAAGTAATCAGCCGAAATTTCTTTAATGAAAAAACTATGCTAATGAACTCCACTTAAGGCCAGACGTGAGATTTGGGATAGGATGCTTTTTTGCAGTTAAACATAGTGAGTGTCTTTGAGCAAACACACTCGCAATATATGCGAGGAAAACCACTCGATGGCCACTTTTGGTTAATTCTGTCGATTTCCAAGAATTCGTGCATTTTATGGCAAAAGCAGATATGCATTCAATACTCTCTTCAGATGGCCATTTTTCTACAAATTTTCCTCACATAAAAATTATAGCAAATTACTGAACAAATGAAGCATCATTATAAAATTAATTTGAAAAGATTAAAGGAATATATTTCTATTTACGAACACGTAACTAACATTCACTTTATGTGCAAAGGAAAAAGTAACATACAGAAGCCCAATGTAGCAAGAATTGAAGTAGCATCACTTATGTAAAAAGTAAATACGTTTTCAGAGTTTTGCACAATATATATTGATACAAACTATTACTTTAAAAAAAGGACCTTTTAAAATAACGTAACTAACCGTCTTTGGCGACCAGCTGTTTCATCAGAACGAAAGATGGGGAAAAAATTTAATGTAACATTTTGAGTAATTTTATCTTAATAACTTTCTCGTTAGAATATTTTTAAATCTTAAAATTTTACAGACATACTTGTATTATTTTACAAATTTTTACAGACATATAACTTGTATTATTTTACAAAATTTTACAGATATATAACGTATTATTTTACAAAATTTTACAGACATATACCTTGTATTATGTACAAAGAAAGTGTCGCAAGGTTTAAAAATGATCGAATTAAAAATTACACCCATGCTTTATTCTGAAACTAAATTTTGATTGTATGAATAAAAAAATTTGAGAAATTTTCATAGAAAATTATATGGTTATACTGAAATCTGCTCAATATGAAAAGAAATATAGTAATAATGAGAAGGATCTGAGTGCATAAAAATAAAAGATATTATCGTTAAAAATTTAAAATAAAAAATTTATAGGGCAAAAATTTGGCATTAAAGGAAAGATAATCCAATCAATTTAAAAAATTATTTTTGTGTAGTAACATTCTCAGAACTTATAAAGGAAGAATATCCAAATGTCACTGAATTGAAATTCTTATTTGTTATGAATGCATTTTAAAATTCAAAATACTTTCCATTTGATTCTCAAAGGTGTAATTTGTGTTGTTTTATCGATACTTTACTAATTCTAATTCATTCTTAATAATGTTGTTTATTGTTGTTGCTACTAATGACACTTGCCATGGACAAGCGCGTTCATGGTAGTCAGCGATTTTAAGCCGAAAGAGCGTAGCCGAAGTAGCACCAATTAGGGTCAAGAATACGACTTAGCTACAGACTCACCACATTTACTTGCTCAACCCATTTTTAATAGGGGAGGGGGCACATTCACACACCTCACAGATTGCACACAGAACAACCATGTCCAAACCGGGACTCGAACCCAGGACGTCCATATCACGAGGAAGACGCGCTAACCCTGTGCGAGGACCATTCTTAATAATGTTCATTTTATAAGGTTGCTTTTTAATAATTTTTAAAATTAAGCTTCAACTAAGCAATATGATTAAAAAGTTTCTAAACTTCAAGAACTTGTAGAATTCATTATTTCAGTGAAACTTGAATCGATTACTGTAGAATGAACTTGCTAAAATTTTTTATCTTATATGAACAGAAACACAAACTAAGCAATAAACCTTAAGTGAGAAAACATTGTTATAATAAATAAAAACTTATACCCCCCTCCACACACACACATACAAATGAGTTTTTTGCGTGAATTATTTCAGCTCGTTTTATTTTTCTGCAGAAGAACAACACAAAATAAATAAATGAATAATTCAAGTTTGACGTTTAAACCACCTGTAAAAAAAATTCGTTACCAACATTACTATACGCTTCTTCTTCTTCTTTTTTTTTGTTGTTATTTTTCCAATCGAGCTTGAATTTGAAATTTTAAATGTACTTTTCCACTCTTGATGATGCATTTCTTTTCTAATAGAACATTTAAGTTCTGTTAGAATAGAAAGAGATGCCTGAAAGTGTTTTCCTGAATTTTCCGAGAATATTCTGCTCCTGCATAAAACTATGTTTAAATAATTCTGTAAACCCAATGAATAGTCAAATATTTATTTTCAAAGACTTCACATGAATGTTTTGTGCTTCTTGCTGTTATGAGAAAAATGAATATGTATTTTGAACGCCTTTCCTTTATAATCGATTTAAATCAAACTTTTACATAAAGTTACAAAGATTGGAGCCATTGCATTTTAGAGTTATTGGAGTTGCATGCATGTGAATGTAATGACTGACAGCCAACCCCTTAAGAAATTTGATTTAAATTATTGTATGAATTTCTGCTTTAAATGTAAAAGCTTTGTAACCTGTTTTGTCCATCTACCTCTTCAAGTTTCATAGTTATCGTATGAGCTTGCATACACGACTAAAAATCTCTCTTTTTTTTTCTATAAATGGATTTCGTTCGAAAATTGATAGAAATCTACAAAATGTAACGACTATAAACCAAAATTCCTTCGCCTGATTAAAAGCACTTATTTATTCAAGATAAAATATATCTTATAATTTAGGTTTTTTTTGTTAAGTTATATGAGCGTCCCATTTTAGAGCAATAATAGTGTTATTTGGGGACGCAATTTGTAAATTCAAACCCCAGGCAAATGAAGAGGGCGACACATGAGCTGGAATCTTCCTCTCTAAACTTTCCCACCACAACAGTGGGATGACGATTGGATTAATGGATTTAAAGTGCCCTACACCAGCTTAAACGGTGGTTCTTTGGTGGAGTCGGAAAACGCTGATTGGTGGTTAATTATGGTTTATCAGGTCTACTGGCGGGCCTAAGATATCTTATAAGGAAAGTCATATCGCTGACTCTTCGACTTTCCCGAAGGCAGGCGAATAAAAAAGAATGACCTTACCGCCGCAACAACAGCAACACTGGCGGTAACTGTGGCCATCACTGGCCACATACAACCCTTCTTTAAGGAACTGCGTCCTATCATGGATGGGAGGAGCCAGATATCTCACCTGTCTGTGCACCTTCTAGGGTGGCGAGATCCAACCATCATACCGGTAGCATCCCATCCTCTTTTTGAGGTGCTCCCTGGGGGGATGTCAGATAAGGAAAACTTTTAACATAAATAAGAATTTTGGAGACTCGGGCAGGAGATTGCAGCTTGGAGATTCGTCGGAATCTATTGTTCATTTATTACCATCTATTAAATGTTAGCAGGTTTTATTCTGAGATTTTAATATTCAGTTATTATTTATTACCCTCTCGTATGCAAAACGAAAGTATTGTAATCGTTAAAAATTTTCATGTGCATTAATCGAAACACCTGGCTTAAATAAATGTTGCCAATATTTTTCAGATCTTAACAATCGTCGAATCAGTCTGCTTCCACGGAATGGTGTTCCATTTATTTATTTGGAGCCCTCTACGGTTACTTCAATACGAAATGCGAGATTTTGGGCCAAATTTCTTCAAATTAGATTGAATGCGGTACCTTTTCCTTTGAACCCGCAACAGAAAGTCTCGCTCTTCCCTTCCTCCGAGCGCGTTATTAGTGCCGTCGGGAAGCGCAACCTGTGGATCACGTCCCCGCGATAAAACGTCTGCACCATGCAATCGAACAAACGCCATATCGGAATGGAGGCCATAAAGCCCGTACGCGTCCCTCCATTGCACTGATTGGACCCTTAAAAAGCGATCTTGGAGGGGCTCGTGCGGGTTTTTTAAAACTTCACTTTCTTTCCGATGACGTCGCTTCCGGTGCCAAGAATAAGACGTGTTTCAAAATTAACGGTGATATGTCCCCCCCCATCCTTTTCCGCTTCTGTGATAAGAAAAAGACGTGTGTGTTTGTGGCGGTTTTATTAAAAAAATTTGGGTCTGAATTTAGTCCATTCTTGGGAAAAAAGAACAAAGAAAGGGTCTATATGTTTATCATAACAGCACCATATATTAGGTGCTTACATGTGTTTTGATTATTTCTTCACTTTAAAGAAGGCATTCATTGAAAAAATTTCTTTTTTGGTGCTAATTATGAAATGCTTTCAAGAAATTTAATTAATTCCTTAAATTTCAAAATAATTCGGATCAAATCATTTTTTTAAAAAGTACTAGACTAAGATTTTATCCGGTCAACTACATTTGCCAATCTGGCCAAATCGTCTGACATTTTCAGATTAAGATCAGACAGCGTCTCAAGACTAACAAAACATTGAATGTCGATGGCGGTGACCTTGAAATGGTCTAAATAATAGAAATCTGATAAGGTCTTTAAATATTTATTATGCAGGATACAATGTTCGGCTTTTATCGATTATAGACGCTATGAAGACAAATGTGTTCAAAGGGCAAAACAGCACAATTCGTTATCTATTTTTAAATATGTTTGTTGCGAATTTATCACGTAGATATGTCTTCAATTTTTTTTGGGGGGGGGGGGATTATTAAGAAAAATTTTGCATGCGTACTTATAATTTACACTCAAATTCTAAAAATGTACAAAAAGTTCTTGAGCGCAAGGAACTCATTACCGTTGTATAACTTTTCCCATTCAAACAAGTTGAATTTCCATGAAAAGTATCGTTTATTAAAGATATCATTGAAACATACATTAGAGAGATTTCGCGGATATTAAATTCTAAGAAATAATCTGAATATTACATCAGAATTAATCCACTTCTTTATATTTTAATTACTTTTTTTAAAAAAAAGGTTAATTTAGACTTCATGAATTATTTTTATTAATTGCAATTATTCAATAAAAAGTAACTAAAATAAAAATTTCTTTGCTGACCTAAGTAGGAATGGACTTAATTTTTTTATATATTACTTGTTTTTTCGATTATCGATAAATAGGACATGATAAAAGGCAATAATCATGTACATAGTTTGCTATATTAATAACTTTACAATCTACCTGATTATTTTTCGAGAATTAAACAGTCTCCGGAAACAGCTATTATCCTGAATCGTCAGGAGAACAAAAACTCTCTTTCAACAGTAGCTTCCTTAATAGATTCTGGTGTCGTCGGGAGTGCTCTGTCATTTATTCCTTGTGATGAATGCATTTCTGCACCTGGCAACGCATCTCGAGTTACTCCGATTCGTTATCCGAGAGGAGTTCGGCGAAGTTCGTACCTAATCGGAGATTTGATGAGGCAGCTCTCCTCTTTCAAGGTATGTTTTCCGATCGAGGCAATTCTCGGGGAAAACGAAGGAGGCCGATTGCGTTGCCTAAAGGTGAGAAGCATATGTCGGGGGTCGACAGCTTAATTGGCTCGGAAGAGTCAGAAGTTTGTTTTTGCCTCAAAGAATGGCAAATTCGAGTCGGATGCCAGAGTTTGTTGCGTCTGTTAAACAACAAACGGCATTTTGACGCTTCGATGTCCATTTAATAACTTCAGGTTTAACCCTTTCACTACTAACCAGCCATGCTGATTTTATCCTGAAGGGTCGAAATGTATTGCACCCTTTGCACTCGGAAAAATAATTATGTGCAAAATTATTCACCTAATACAAAGATTTGTTTATCGCTATGAAAAATAAATATGTGTAATTCTTTTAAGTCGAATTTCTGTGAAAAATTAATCAACATCTCTTCATCATTGTGTAGGCGTTTTCAACAATTAAATTTGAAAAATAAATAAAACGTCAAAATGATGCACAGTCTTGAAAGGCGAGTCACACTCGACATCGGACCGCAAAGGGTTGAAACGTGGAGCTCAGTTGATAAATCGAGGAGACGGTTGGTGGCAACTCGTTTTATATTTTCGCTTCTCGCTCGAAAAAGTAACCAGCCTGCCAGGAAAGAATTACCACAGTTACTTGGACCGGCCCAGTAATGAAAGGGCTGATGATTGTGTACAGTCATAACATGTGTTTCAAGATTTATCCCAATTTTATCATAGTTGAGAAAGAGTTTTAGAACAGCTAAGAAAATATAGCAAGTTTAATTCCTTTGATTTAAAACCCCCTTTTTTTATTGCATGCTTTATTTCAAGCTTTCTTTCCTGTTTGTGTATTTAATTTTTGAAAATAGAAATTTTGTCTGTTTCGTTTCGTTTCGGGTTTTTTGTTGTTGTTGTTGGGCTTAAGAAATGAAATTTTGTACAATTGCATGTCTCTTGTAATATTATAATATTTAAACCTTTTCAAAGCTATCAATCACCTAACAGGAAGTTAATATTGATTCCATGAAAATTAAAATAGAAAATTATGAATACATTGAAAATTGAAAAAAAAAAAATACAATAAAAGTTTTCAAAAATATTAATTTTAAAAAAATTACTATTCATGTTCAAAAAATAGTCTTTAGTTTTAAAATTTAATCATAAATATATACTTAATATTGATTCCATAATAATGGTAATAAAGAATTATGAAATACTTTCGGAATTAAAATACAGAAAATAATAATAATCAAAAAATATTTTTTGAAACAAATTTCTATTAATGTTTGAACAAAAATCTATTTTAGTTAGCAATTCAAAGCTAGTAAATTTTAATCAAATAATCAAATCAAAAGACAATTTTAAAGACGTGAATCTTGGAATGAATGAATACAAGCAGTCACAAAGGATATCGGGGGGGGGGGGGGGTTCATTTTAAAATAAAAATAACATTAGCTTAAGAATTAAAATAAAATATCTGAAAGATATGCGACAAATATATTAACACGGCCTTTCAGTATCTTCAAAGTTCCTTTAAACTTGAGCCAAATATTTGGTCTTTGTTTAGGAAATAAGGCAGTAAGGTTGCTATAGCAGCAAGCCGCCATTTGTTAGCCAAAAATAATTCCGGCGAATAAGGAAATATTTGGAGTATTTGGCGAAAAGCGTATTTTTGTACCTCAGAAAGTTTTTTTGATTACTGAAATAAAGAAATGCAATGTATTATTGAATCGGTCAGATTTTGTTAATGCTCAGCAATGATACGTAATGATTCCTCTTTCTTCTTATTGCTCATATAGAAACTTCAAGATCTTTTGTAAACATAAAAGTGTTGAGTCTAGCCAACTAGCTTTAATATTGTCATTAGTTGGAAATTCAAAGATTTTTTATTTTCTCATATATATAGTGCTCCGTCTTAGATAGGTCCTTTTTCCCTTTCCATCTGTAGCGCAGTTTTTCTAGAACTTTGATGTGCTTCTTTTTTTTTATACTTAGCCACTTAGATTTTATAATGTCTACTTATAGATGTAACGTAGGACGATCTTTCTTTGTGTTCGTGTTGGTCCTTAAATGTTTTCAATATATTTATAAAATGCCTGATTCTAGAGAACTAGCAATAAAATCTAGATTTTAGATTCCAGATAATTAAAACCACATTAATAGAATTAGAATGGCCCGGTTCCATTTCGATTTAGTTGATGAAAGCACTGACGCCCTATAAAACAACCACATAGTACTAGAATAAAAGTACGATTATTGTCAAAATGTTCGAAATGGAAATTACAACTAATCTTTATGTTTTCGAACTTTCAGAACTCAAAAAAATAGATTTTTGGAAAATGCTCATCTGTCTGAGACAAAGATAACTCAAAAATGATTTGAGCTAGACAATTGGAATTAGGTAGATAGTCTTAACACCGAATTCTCATATTTCTATCAAATTTAGAATAAAATCACGACAGTTTTTTAGTGAAACTGGGTCTTCAACCCGAAACCCACCGGTTCCAAAGCTGATACCTTACCACCTGGCCATCACAGCCCTGGGCTCAAAAGTTTTTCTCCCGATGACTTCTGTTTGTTAGTTTGTTTCATCGAATTCCTTGCACTTAAAAGAAAATGGTGTCTGTCGTCCCAAAAGCTTTAAATTTTGATGAAATAGGTTGATTTTAGATGCTAAATTTTTTTTTAAAAAAAAAAGATGTTAATTCAGACACCATGAATTTCAGAAATCCGTGATGATTGGACCAGCACAAAACATATTTCGTCTTTTTGTGCAGACTGTGCATATACTCTGCGAACTATGGAAATATAAGATTCGGGGCAACGATTTAACATCTATCCAATTTTTAGTCAAATCCAACAACTAATTAACTACCTACTGGTTGCTATTTTCAGAAGTTAAGAAGAAGAAGTTTTTCAATGAAAAACTCGCTTTTACTTTCTCGCATAAGAATCGTAATGAAAGTATTATAATCATAAAAAAATCGCACCTGAGATTTTGACAAATCTAGACCTTCCTGAGTTTGGAAATCACGTTTTCAAAAATGTTTGAAGATCTGTTTGTCTGTGAAAATGATAATCAAACGCACTGAGTTAGACGGATGAAACTTGGTGTGCAATCTTCGCACCAAGTTTGTATTTAAATACGAAATTTTGGGCAAAATCTGATCCTATTATCCGGGAGTCTAAATATAAGCTAACACGATAACTACAAATCAACAAAAAATATTTGATGAAATTCATATATTTCTATATTTATCTTCTACGGAGTAACCTACTATAGATTGAGTCAAATATAAAAATGGTTTGACCCTCTGTCATCTGCAATTTCATAAACTCAAATAAAATAAATAAGAAATTTGCAGTGTAATTTTGTGATTATAAGTGATTCCCGTGTCAAATTTCGGTTTGAATTTGGGAAGAACGCACTCAATTCGGTTTTCGAATAATATAAACTGCATGCCAAGAATGGATTGTAAAAAATCTAGGGAGGAACCATAAAATTGACTCAATAAAAATGCTAAATTTAGGCTAAGACTCATGTTCCCATGCCAAATTTCATAAATTCTTCCTCTTTACGTTCATGAAATATTGCCTTCAGATCCTAAAACAAGACAGAAAAATCTTCTTTTAAATAAATTTCACCCAAAATTTGTTAGAAATCTATAAATTTGGTAATATAACAACATGTTAAACTTCATTAATCC
Source organism: Argiope argentata (assembly GCA_026289955.1). NCBI lineage: Eukaryota > Metazoa > Arthropoda > Arachnida > Araneae > Araneidae > Argiope > Argiope argentata. Next base: position 536,935 of record JAOUZG010017793.1, on the reverse strand, counting down.
ATCTTATTTCATTGCTTGGTTATAGCATTCATAGAGAGATATAGAAATTTTTTTAAGGGAGGGGGGACTTGCCTCAGTGGTAAGAAGTGAATGGGTTGCAATATGAATTTTTCCTCCTCAGTATCGATATTTGGGACATAGAATGATCGTTGGGTCTTCTGTCATATTTTATTTCAAAACAGGTAATAAACGCACTAATATTTTGTCTTCACGGTGCTCCCTAAGATAGCCACCCGGGTCGTCTATACCCTTTCGCTCCTCTGTGGCTAAGCCACTGACTCGTCTCTAAGGCCATCCATGACACAACCATAAAATCGTCCTGAATTAATCATGGCAATTCCTTCCTGCATACATGTTTTTACATTCGAATCCACAAACCATTACAGGTGAAAAAAAAGTTAATAAAAGTGACGTGAAAGGAATCAGCGGTATCTCCAAAGATCCCGACCTCCGAGCGGCAAGTCCGGCCGGAAGATTGTCCGTTCATTGACTTCTCCGACGGAAGTGACGTCACGGAAAGAGAGCGACGGAAAAATCAATCCATCGTTTTCGCGGCGAAACGCTCATTTGCGCTGGCAGCGGAGAGAGCGATTAGAAATTTCTCTCGCCGAACAGGTACATCATTTGCCGATAAATGAAGGTAAATAGGGGAGAGGGGGAGGAGAATAAAGAACAAAACTGCAACTGTTGCAGGAATTATATTAACTCTTTCCAGCATGCCTTATGTAATTAGGAACATTTTTATTCTCTAGATTCAGCAGTACAACATTGCTATCTAATGCGCGAATTGCTTTTCTCTACTTTCCCAATCAAAGAAAAGAGTTATAACATAACCGATTACTTCGGATTCCAATTTTTTTAAGGATTAAAAATGATAAAATTTGATATTTTTTTCCAATCTACTTTCCATGTATTACTTTCCCACATAAGATATTGATAAATGCAATAAAATATTTAACCTTAATCATTCCAAAATAACCTATCTCTGCTAGAAAAAAAAGATTTAATTGATAAATATTTTTTTTTAACATTCTACAAAAATACGGCTATTTTATATGTTTTCTATTAATGAATTTATAGAATTTCTACACGACGAATGTTACGAACTATTGAATTTTAAAGGAAAAATATTTCACCCATTATTATATTAATTCCCTTTTAAAACATATGAGAGTGCCTGGCATAAAAATCAAATAGTGCCTGCTTTTAATATAATTGATTTTTTTCTACCAATATTTGAAAAAATTCAAGATAAACTAGCAGAAGTAATTGCCCAAAACTTATTAATATATTTTTCGATTAAACTTGTCATGCGAGAGAACGCCCAGTATGACTGGGACACACAATATTTATGAAATATTAACTTTTAAAATCCTTTTAGAACTTTTATAGATTATCGTGCCATATTTAACGACTTATTTTTTTGTAATTAATTTCTCGCAAGCAGTTATTAAAATCCAAAAATCGAGTTTATGCATTAGATATATTTTTCTCCGTCGATTTAAACAAAGTTATGAGACAAATCTCCGCTGGCGGTCCCAAACTCTAATACCAAATTTGATTTATTTTAAGTCGTTGAAATTTTGAGTTATCGCAGTTACATGTTTCTAAAAGTACATACGGACGGACAATAAAACAGCCGTTGGATTTGACTCAAAATTTGATAGGTGTCTGCATTATGGATGTTAATCTGAGTGCCAAATTTTAATCAATACATCTCTCTTTGTTTTGTAATTACATTTATAATTGATATTCGAACAGCTGGAGAAACTAATTTCTTATAAATAGATTTCACTCAAAATTTGATAGAAATCTACAAATTTGGTGTAACTACCATACACCAAATTTCATCAAATTAGATCAAAGCGTTTTAGTTCTATCTGTCACAGATAACTTTAAACAGACAGAATTTTTCTCAAGCTCTCTATTAAAACGGACGGACTTGTTCTAAAAATGTGTTTTTCGAATACAGAGAAGTCTAAACCTTGGAGATCCCGAATTCGAATTTTTTCCAATACTATACTTTCTCTGTACTATGCAATACGAGAAAGCAAAAAAAAGCAAAAAAAAAAAAAAAAACGAATTTAAATTTTTTAGGAGATTAAAACTCTAGCAGCAAAGCTATCATGATTTAAAAATCTCAAATATAGCTTTTTAACTTTAAAAAAAGAAATCTGAGAAAATAACATAAACCAAGTAAAAGTAATAAAAAAATTAAGTCAACTCCTACGTAGGTCAACAAAGCAATTTTTTATTAGAATTACTTTTTATTAAACAATTACAATTAATATAAAAACAATTTCAAAAAATTATTGATTTTCGCAATAATTGAAATCGCATTCTTCACCTTCTCGTGAAAAGTACTAAAACCCTTGCTTTTTATCGATTGAGCTACTGCCTGTTGACACCAATTTTTTTTTACAAACTGCTAAAACTCTATTTAAAGTATTAAACATTACTTAAATTTAATTAATAAATTAATGTTTAAAAAAACCTTGAACTAACATCAAGTGACATCTAATACAAATTTTAAAAAATGTATTTGAACTGGAGTGGATGAAAAAAATACTAAGTAAATTTATCGACAATGAATAAAACCAACGTTTATCAAAATAATGATTCAGGAAACCGGCGTCCTAGAAAAGGGGTAGCGAATAGAGGTCCCCGAGAGCTGGGCATCCTAGTTCGGACATGGTTGTTCTTTTGTATTCAATCTGTAAGGCTATGAATGTGCCCCCCCCCCCCAGGGAAAAGGGGCTGCTCAAGCGAGTGTGATGAGTAAGGGAGAAGCTAAGTCGCTTTCTCGGGCCTAGTTGCCGCTACTACTAAAGCAAGAGGCGTTCCTTTCAGCTTAAAGGCACTTATAACAAGAACAAAGATGAGGAAACCTTGAACGTCTTCATTTAAATATTAAAAAAATAAATTAAAAGGAAACATTAAAGCTTGCTCACGAAACATGGGCTTAGACTTGTTTTATTACAGAAAAGTGACCCACCTCACACATTTCTGCTGAAGAATTTAAAATGCTGCTGACAGACAAATCAAGAATATTCGATAATATGAATGATTATGATGAATACTTATCCGATTGTTTTTATATTAAAATTTCCATATAGTTTAGTTTTTAATTTGTTATAGTTGCATTTTAAGTGAAAGCTTAAAAATCTCAACCTCCTTCTTTATTAATTTGCAGTAGTAAATAAAATTATTCATTCAACATTAAATTCTTGAATTAATGTTATTTCTAAAAGAAAAAAAGTCAAACAAAACGGAAAAAAATCTGCCCGTTAAACTAAAGTTAGAGCTTAAAATCACACACACACACACACACACACACACACACACACACACAC
>JAOUZG010017793.1:480441-533482 GCA_026289955.1 Argiope argentata | reverse complement strand
GGACTAGCTACATATATTTGTCCCACATCTTCTAAACAACTTAATTAATTTGTACTTTCCACTACAAAATTTAACCTTTTTCTTGTTTTATTCCACATGTATTAAATTTCTTTAAAAGAAAATTTCCATCTAATGGAAATAGCTAATATTTATAAATAAATATTCAATTCCCACTTCTGTTATATCTTTTCTTTCCCTTTTTGGCTCTCAAAATAAAAATTTTTTGCTTGTATAAGTAATAATTATAGGAAATTAATTGCCGTAATAGAAGTTCTCAGTTCAAAACATTATTTTAAAATGCAATATGAAGCCCTTTTGAGTCCATAAATTCTTATAATGTGAAATGCGAAAGAAAACTGAGTAAAAGACGAAATAATAATATACTATCGGATTTCAACTCTAATAACAGGCAAAAAGAATTCTCATGGCTCATTGAATTCTCACCAGATAATCGAAGGAGAAATAAAATTAAAAAAAAAATGTTTTTAAAAATATTTTTAAAGAATAATGAGATTATTGCAATATAATCTCTTTCTGAAGTTCACCGCTCTGATTAGCAATATATGCAAAATAAAACTAAAAACATTTTTTTCGACGTGAATGCATCAAGTCATATATCTCAAAACGCAATTATCAAGCTTTGATAGAAAAGACTCAATATTAAGAAGCGAAATGAAGAGCATTTGATAAGACAATGAAAGAGAACTTTTTTGAAGAGTTCTTAAAAAAATATTGCATATTTGAAATGGAAAATTTTCAAAATAGAAAAAGTGTCATTCAGAATCATATGGATTCCATTTGCAACTTCTGGGTTAAATAGGAAGTTATTTTCATACAAATTTTTAAAGATACAGAAATTTTAAGAAATAAGTAACGATACTCTTTTGAAAAAATAATAAATTGCTTATTTCTATTAATAGAATCATTTTTTTTACTCTAACCTAATTATAAATAATATTTACTAATTCTTAAACACCCTCTCTCAAAAAAAAGTTTCGTATGTTTTTGTCGTTTATGAATATAAGGTTATTACTAATGGGGTTTAAAATTATTTTCGATGATACTGTTCATTTTAGAAAAATTTTATAGAAAAAAAAAACATACATACAAAAAAAACCATATATACAAAACATGATTCCTATCTTAAATATTTTTCCCAATGTACGCTATATAAAAAAGTATTTTACGTAAAAACTAGCAATTTAATCAAAATGTGTAAAAGCGATTGATGATTTTAAACATTTCGTCCCTCTATATGAATTTTAATTAAAATTCAGATCGCCAATTTATTATAATTTCCTCCAATTAATAAATTCGCTGTAAATTAAGTTATCTTATTCGTAGAAATAAAAAGAATTAAAATCTATTTGCAAGGTTCCAATTCCAAGCTGTTAGTGGGGCAAATTTTGTTATATTAACAATAGTTCTTTTAACATCCTACAAACAGTTGGTGATTGTCTTTCCTTCTTTCTGACACTTCCAAAAAATTGGAATTTATTTCTCACCCAAGGTTTCGTCGATTGTTTTACAAGAAATTGGTTTTTTGCACCACTTAACTTTTTCTTACGAAAGAAAATCTGACTCGAAACAATAAATGAAAAGTTGCCAACTTATTGTTTCAAGTTAGAAGCAAGAAAACAGTAGTTAGACGAACAATACTAAACAATCTAGGATGACTTAGCTGCATTTACTTTCAAGGTTAAATAAACACTTAAGAATCATCGAATTTTACACGTGGGAAAGATGTTCTCAGAATTTCCAGTTCAATTAACGTTGAATTATATAATCAAATTACATTTGGAAGCGGAATGAGCTATTATGGAAGATGATATTCACAAAGAACAGACCTTATTAATAAGTCATTTTCATTTGAATCTAATGACTTGCAGTTTATTAGAATAATTTTGTTTCCAAATTGTTGGATTATTTAAATCTGTAGCTGTTTGGTATTGACAGAATAGAAAAACTATTATAATTTCAATGAACTGTATGACTACATAATTTTTATTTTTCAATTCCTCACTGTTAACTATATTATTATTATTTCTACTTAAGATTAAGAATAACTGTAACTGTGATGAAGAACGTTCTCCCTTTTTGCTTCTTCTCCTTCTATTTTATTCCAATTCTGTGTGGTGTTCGTATACGATTAATATTCTTAAGAATTGATTAAAATAAATAATTTTTTTTGTACTTAAAGCAATGGAAACGTAATTTTCTTAAACAAGTTAATTCTTCATTGTGAGCTACATTTTAAGAAGCTTTATTATAGAGATATGCATGTAATATTTAATTTGGAACTGATAAGTATCAAAACCCCATACATATCTAGTCAAATCATTAAAAAATCAGCCAATCACTCTGAAGATTGGTCTTCAAATAGCAAACTGTTAAAAACCAAAATAAACAAAAGAAAAGGTATTCAAATAAATAAAAAATCATTACATTAGTAAGATTTCCAGAGATAATTTATCCTACATATAAAACCCCGAAATTTCATTTCATTTTCTTAAGCAGTACATATATGTTGACAGGTGCACAAAATTAACATAGCTTTAACCCTTTGCGGTCCGATGTCGAGTGTGATTCGACATTCAAGACTGTGCATCATTTTGACGTTTTATTTATTTATTTCTCAAATTTAATTATTAAAAACGAATAAGTAATGGTTAAAAGATGTAGTTTAATTTTTCAAAGAAATTCAATTAAAAAGAATTATGTATACTTATTTTTCATTGCAATAAACAAATCTTTGTATTAGGTGAATAATTTTGCGTCTAATTATTTTTCGGACTGTAAAGGGTTAAGCAAATCCCTAATATATTCATTCATTTATATTAAATAAATAACGCTATTAGAAACTATTCATGTAAATTATTTTATGCTCTTATTAAAATGCAAGAGGAGGAAATTTTCAGAAAAGGAGATTTGAGAACATCACGGGGATATATTTGCATTATTAACCCACTACCTTCATTTAGAATGCACTGTAATGATAACGTTGAATCTTCAAAATTTGAATTAGGAAGAATATTCGAACTTTATCAGCTTCATAACTAAACTTTAATCTTCTTTCAGAAAGACTTATTAGAATTTGAAATAAAATTAAGTTTGAAATTATAGTAGAGAATTCGACAAAGATCGTTTAATTTCTCAGTTAGAGGAATGAATGATGGCATTGCTTTTCATGATATGTGAAAATATTTTATTTGAAACATTAAAAACTCAGGAGCTTAGCCTATAGAGATCGGAACGTTTTTGGTCATAGTCATGACCTAAACTCTTAAGCTGGTTAGGTATAATATCAAAGATTACAATAATCTTTTGATTATTCTGAATTATTAATCTGCAAAGAGATTTTTAAAACTTCAATTGTAGATAAAGTATTCAGCCACATACAAAAAAATTTTTTTTAATTAAAGCAGCTCTTTCTATTAGCAAAACTCAAATAATAATAAAGTCCTAATTGCACATAAAAAAAAACTGTATTATCAGAGGAATATTTAACTCTCCGCATTTTTGCGAATGCGCCAAAATAGAGGCAAGAGGAAAAATGAAAGGAGAAGTTGCTTACATTTAACAATAAGTCATAACTCTCTGACCTGCCACGAAGGCACATGGATTTAAACCATAAAACTGAATGACCGGATCGCTTCAACAGTAACACTGGCGGGAATTGTGGTTGAGTCCTAATGGCCACCACAGGCCACGGTACAACCCTTCCTGTAGGAATTACGCCCCGTCATCGATGGGAGGAATCTAATCCCCACCTACTACAATACCCTCCAAAAGACACAAGATCCAACCATCATTCCGGATGCATTTTATCCTCATTTCGAAATGCTCCCCTAGAGGAATACATTTAACAATAAAGTAAACTCGGATTACTGGCGGAGTTAGAGACGTAAACACCGTACTTACATATCTCATAATACTGTCAGAAAAAAAAAATACCAATTGCAATAAAATATTTCAGAGCAATTTTTATTTAAGCCAAGTGCCAAAGACACAAAATCACATTGAATAAATGAAAAATTTATGGTCTAAAAATTTGGTAATTATTATTTTTTTCATAAAATAATAACGATTTTTTTTTTGTTAAAATGCGTTGCGTTTTATATTTTATTGAATTTTTTCACAATATTTTGAGATTAACTACAGCGAATCACCGAAAGTTTCACAATATTTTGAGCAAATTTTTTTTCATTTAAAGAATCACTGCAAATATGAAACATCAGAAAAAATATTATTATTAATGTTTTTGTATTCAAAAATATTTTTAAATACATTTTTGGTCATTTTAATTAGTTATATAAAGAAGCCAGAACGCCATTTTGAATTAAAATAAAATAAGCCAGAAACGACTCAATAACACGCGACAAAGTATTGAATGAAAAAGCCTGTAATAGAAAGGGTCAAAGAGCGGCGAAATATTCCGGAGATGCGCTCGGCATTCCGCGTCTCGTCCCTCAGTAAGACAGAATCGTGGGAAAACGTCGGTCTCGTGACACTGACACGAAGGGCATCCATCAATTCTTGTAAACCACTTTTGTGCAACTTTCGTTTCGTTCATCTTTATTTTAGTAGTAGCAGTGTAAGTGCTCACTAAATACATTTGTGTCTTTTTAATATTATAGCTGGTCGGTTAGTTTCCGTAATAGTTTAAAATTGCATTTTTTTAATGTTGGTAAAAAAAATATATAAAATTGCTTACTACTTATATATTCTTAAATATATAATCGTAAATAAAACGAAAAAAAAAGACATTTACATGGATATCTGTGTCTTTTCCCCCCTCATTGTGTGGAATTTTACAGTGATTTCTGAGGGGACAAATTCCGCAGAGATTGGGAGTTTATTGCACTTCTAATTATTCAATTGAGTTTATTATATAAATGTTTGTATTTTCGAATTCCTTATTTTACAAAAAAAAAAAATTCTATGAAGCATGATAATGAAAATTAAAGAAAGATAAAAAAAATGCATAAAATTAAATTAAATAATAGAGCTTAAAAATTACCTCGACGTAATCTAATTACCTAAGACATTTGCACCCTATATATTGAAATATTTCACCTATTGTAAAGTATCAATAAGAGTGCGCAGGCAAACTTCAGAGACCTCCCATGCAAAGGCAGTGATCAGAATCTGTTTCACAGATGTGTAGTTTGTCAATACATGAGGTTCCCAAACAAAAATGGAGAGCCTTTTGGGGGACAATTTGTAATCTTTTGGGACCCATTCATAAATGAAAATAAAGTGAAGGATGCTATTAAAATATAAAATTACTTATTGGCAGTCAATACGACATTCATCCAATCTTGGGCTAATAGTTGATTTTCAAGCATATTTCATATGAAAAAAGTTATTTTCAATCTTCCCTCTTTTTTAAAGTTAATTAATTAATTAATTAATTAATTATTTTTCCTATATTTCGTAGCAATAAATCATAACAAATATTAAAATATTTTTGAAATTATTACCATTTTATCTAGAAATCTATCAATTACGAATCAAAGTGGAATTAAAACCATCATATATTGATTAAAATTCTAAACATAAGTACAGAATCAGTCAAATTTTTCTTTAAATTAAAATTTGATGAAATGGTTGAGTGTGATAAATTTTCAAAATTTTATTAATGTCAGGTTTCAATTTTTTTTAAATCCCCTCAAATTCAATTTGCGGCTATTTTTCATTGATAATAAATAAGTTTTGAACTGAACCGACGGTAAACAAAATGTAAAGACGGAATAATTTGATGATTTTACTCTATGTAGATTTGCAAAGAAAAAAAGTTAAAGTCCCATTCGATAACTTCATGTAACTGCAAAATATATGTAAATCGTCTGATTCAGATACTTCATTGTCCTTTTTGACTTTCCTGATATCTCTTTCCAATTATTGCTGGATTGCTGTTGCCCCCATGGAAGGCTCCAGCGGCGCTGTTCGGGCGACAAAACGAATCCCGTTATGAGCTTGTGTTCTTAAATATCATTGGAAAAGTATAATGGAAATTTCCCTCAAGGCTTATCAGCAAATCTTTTGCTTCGGGTGAATTATTATACTAATTTCCTAAATAGAGAGATCATTTTTTTTTTGTTTACTTGATTACCATAAAAACAGAGTGGCCCTTCGAGATATGAGACCAATCCTGGTGGGAACCTATGTCCTAAAACAGGAATGGAGAAGCAGAATGGAAATTTTTCTCTAGATTTAAATATAAAACTTCTCGTTTAGGTACGTTATTATACTAACTTCTGATACTGAAGATATCCAACTGTCTCAACAACCACTCCCATTCATCCCGGGATTGCTATTGGACTTATGGAAGGTTCCAGAGCCACCCTTTGGAAAAGGAACCAACCTCTTCCTTTTTCAAGCCCTAAAGTATAAAATAAATAAATAGCACAGGTGGAATTTTCCTCTGGGCGTCTGCAAGGATCCGGGAGATCAGTAGAACAGATCCTTGTTTACATGTTCTTTAAGTCAAATAGTCTAGCGTTGCACTCAAACACCGAAGGGCCTCGCAGTCTTTAAAAATAATTTCATTTAATGCAATAGGTGGCAACAGCGCCGGCACCCCTCGCGTCTCCGAGTGAATCAGATTCCACAGACACGACGCGGGCGATGAATAAATGAATAAATGCGGCACTTAATGCTCTCCAAAAGATGTGAGGATAACCGCGACTTAACTCCCAAGTCATCCTTTTGATCTCCCTCCCGGCGTCTCCCCCCCCTCCTCTCCGCAGGTCATCGCACACCGACGGCGGCTTCCTTAATTCATTCCGCGTTTTGCTTAATTTCTCCGCTCGCGAAAAATGAAACGAACAAAGAGCAGAGCGGTCTTCGGAGGAGCCGTTCGAAACATTTCGCGACATTTTCCTTTTTTTTTTTGAAATGAAGTCCCAAGGTGTTCTGCATCTCTTCCATAGAAGGCATTCCGGCCTTAAAAAGAGTTTTTGTCTTCAGTTTTGGATAGAAAAATTAAATTGTAAGGAGTGCACGAGCAAATTATCTTGGAAGATTTATTTCATTTAGTTCTGGAGTTTTCACCCCTTAAGAGATATGAACTAAATTTTTCGTACCGATTTACATAATTCTTACTGAATCTCGATGCATTGCTATCGAATATTTATACTTAAACCAATCGATACAACTCATGTGATATCGAAATTTCAGGATAAATACAACTGTTCCTGTTGCAAGTGATGTCTCATTCAAAAAAAAAAGATAGATTACTTTATACCTAAGTAAATATCTATCAATACAAACTGTTGATGTAAGAAAAACCTAAAATTAGGATTTGAAGATCTCATTTCAGCTACTAACCTCTAAGATATAACAGTTATCGAAAAAAATTTAAGTACAAAAGTTGTTCGTCTTAATGAGGTGCTAATTTGGATAACAGAATTTATTTTCTTATCTTCTATATTAAGGAATTATTATTTTTTACGGTATGCATTATTTAAAAAAATTTTCAAACCTTAATTGTCGTCCGCCATTTTGTTGGTTTCGTTGGCGTCGACGATTTGTCGCTAAATTTGAATCCGTCGCTAAAGAGTTACTAAACCGTTGACGTCGACGGTCTAATACGTAAGTACATTTTCACTATTTATATTAAATTAATTTTTAACTTAAATTTAGCATTTTTTATATATGATTCATGAATATCAATTCCTTTGAAAATAATCCGATACTGTATATGTATATATAAAACAAAATTTATTTTTAAAGAATTTTCATGCCGGCAGTGAAAAAACACTTTTGAACTTTTGAAACTTCAATTTATTCCATCCAGGCAGTCATAATTGATGTACAAGAAACGATTACGAGCTGACGTCCAACACAAGCGTTAGAAGAGAGACAAAAGAGAACGAAATATTTTTTCCAATGATTTTATTCTATGAGATTCTCATAGGGATTCTTTTACACGCGTTTTAATGAGGGAATTATAGGTATCTATTAAAAGGACTCGCTTATCTCACAGAGTTTTATTCCTTCACTCGGAGCGTGAATCCACTAATTTAAGCACTTTTACAGAACTCATGTACCATTGATTAATAGAAAAAGGCAGGAAGTGGGCCGGGAAATAAGAGAACATTTTAGAATGAAGTTAATATGGGTTAAATTAAGATAGGAAATTAATTAAGATTCAATTTAGATTTAGAAATGCCATTACACACACACACACACACACACATATATATATATATTATATATTATATATGATTACATAGAGATTTTGGGGAAAATCGTAGACCACCGGATTCAGTTACATTGCCTAAAAGTCCTCTTGGATACCTTCCCCCTGCCATTACGAGAAGATAATAAAGAAATAAAAATAAACAATAGAGCAATATAAAAAAAGGATAGAAAAAATAATTTTAAAAAATCTAGCTTTGCTACCAAAAAGGATATATATATATATATATATATATATATATACCCCTTTTTCCTTTGAATTTCCATTCATCCTCGTCAGCCGACAAACGATGATGCCGAGGAGGAGGTCCTCGCAATCCCTCAGTTGATGAATGTTGAGGAATGGCAGTTCTCGAGCTCGTGAAGCCCCATTTGCATTTGGGGCTCGCAGATAGCGTTTGAGCGCGGGTTGTGGTTTGGGCTGATAGGGACGAGCTTCATTTAGCACGTCCAGAAGGACGACAGCGCAGGTTTTCTTTTTGTTAATTAGCAGCCAGAACCCTCGGCCGCTCTTGTTAATGGACTCGCCAAGCGGAAAAATAAGGTTCGAATGACGTCATGGAGCCATGGGGCACATATATAGAGGATCAATAGAATGTACCTGGTGAATTAAATACAAGGTAAGCAAGGAATAAATTTCCCACTTCAGAGCTTCTATAATGCGTTCTATTGGACCGAATAAAATAAAATTTGAACTTTGAACCCTGTATGATATTTATTGAATTAAAAAAATCCGGTATAGGTATCGTTGTAAGATGCAAAACAACACACACACACACACACACACACATATATATATATATATATATATATATATATAATTGAAATCAGACTGTAGAATCGCTGTTAAACATCATGAAGAAAACACGTGTTGAATTTTCAATTTCGTTTTTAATCCATCTTGAGAGGAAAGCAGCGAAGCACAACGGCAGAAGGTTTGTATTGCTTAAAAAAAGGTTAACAAGGAGCGAAACATTTACCTCCGGTCTTATATACTACGATATTCTGACAAATAACACGAGTGTAGATTTCTAACAGGAATCCTAACAGGAATATTTAGTATTAACGTTTGACCTCGACAAGGAAACGCAGGAATCTTCTAAAAGAATCTGCTTAAACCAGTGATTAATTATCCATCCACTATTATCCATATATATTAACATACGTGACACGGAAATCGCTCTGACTACTTATAGCTGAATAGACAGTGAAGTGTAAACAAAGTCTTCATTAAAAAATTTTGGAGATGAAAAAAAGAAATACAACTTTAATAAAAAGTACGCAAGAGAGTTTTGTGGAGACCATCTCAGTTCGTTATAATATGGATTTGAATTCAAGTTAGAGTGTTTTAGATTTATGCAATCAAAACAAAACATTTAAAGTTCACTCATAAGAAAAATCAGTAATTAATGACTGAAAATTATTTTTAAGAATCAGCGGGAAATTTCGGAATCTGACGTTCACAGAAAATGTAGAACATACCAGAATATATTTCATTAAATATTTCCCTTAGAATTAGTTAACTTCATTTTAATATCAATATATTTCATTAGAATTTTGTTAACTAGTTTCATAACAGATTTCATTTTAGTATTAACGTATTTTATTTGGATTTCTCTAAAGGCAGACGATTCATTTTTTATTTGAATTCAAGGAAATGCTCTGTTAGGCATTTCTGTAAATCTTTCACTCCGAGAAACAAGACTTTTTGCGCCTATTTTAAAACGTAAATGCGCCAAATATCTTAAACACTTTTTAAAGCAAAATATATTAGTATTATTTTAAAAAATTTAAATTGCATATTATTTTTTAAAAATTTAAATTATTCTGGATGATTTGCTTATTACTTTTTTTTCATTTTTAGTTTGCATAAATTTATTTGGAACAAAATTGGATATGATTGTGTAGTTTCAAGTAAAGTTATTTTTTTAAAGAAATATTGTTATGCACGTACGTCTATTCAATTTTCGTAAGAATTTGTGTTTTGCTGAGTTGGAGTTTTAACTATCTAAAAAAACTAGAAATATAAAATAAATGAAAAGTTTTCTTTTAATATCTACATAATATCAATTTCGTGTCATTTCCTCAAAAATTAAAAAACTTAGAATATTTTAAAGATATTTAAATCTAATTAGGACATATATTAGGTGGAAGGGAACAATAAAATTAACTTTTCATATATTTGTTACTTTTTGCTCATTTCACCGTCCACTGTGCACTTAGTGAAAATTTTGGAGCTTTCAGATAGGGTTAGAAAACTGAAATTTTACCAAAATTTAATTTGTAAATTTTCTCATCCCTCTTCAGAGGGGCACCTCGAAATGGGGATGAGAGGGCTTCCGGCATGGTGACTGAATCTCACCATCCTAGAGGATACACGATTAGTGGGAATTTGATCCTCTCGTCGATGAAAGGACGTACTTCCTAAAGGATGGGTTGAACCGTGGCCAGTGATGGACTTTAGGACTCAACCACAGTTTCCGCCAGTGTTGCTGTCGCATCGATTCGGTCATTCTGTTTAATGGTTTATTCCTTGTGTAGAGTCTGGTATGACTTACAGGTATTCTAGTTATGTTAGTATAACCAGAAATTCTTAACGATTTATCATTTAAAATACTTTATGTAAAATTAAACTTTATCCATAAATAAAAAGTTTAGCTTTAGTATATGTGGTTAAAGCATAAAACTTTGAAAATGATATAATTTTCCCCCTAAATATAAATCCTTTGCATGAATTTTTAATTTTTACTTTCTGAATATTATTAACATATATTATAATATAGCGGTGTGTAGTTATACACAACTGCTGGGATGGGTTATAATTTTGTTGGAAATCAATGACATTTTTGTTATAAATTGTTTTCTTTTTCAAATTATTTTTTATCTTAACAATTATTTCTGTTTTTAAACCTTTGATACATAATCTGAAAAGTATTGCCTTAAAAATATTTTTTGTACGATAAAAATAATGTCATGGTTTTTCATTAATTACAAACAATTTTTTCCTCAGGAAAGAAATACTGATCTAATTTTAATAGTTCCATCTCCTTGAGTAAAAATTTCGTAGAACACACTGTTTTCCATTTGTAACTCCTTCGATTGATTTTGACGAGAATCGAATTCTCATCATAAAATACCGAACAATCGCTAAAACTTTTGTACTTTATTAGAAGAATTAATCTTCCTGACTTTCATCGGAAATGCGATTATACATGAGTCACACGAAACATTTTGTAAAATAGCCTGTCCAGTTGCCTAGAATCAATAATTTTGATAAATTCTTTTTCATAAATGTGACACTATTTTTAATGCAGATATGAAGTGATCGATCTCAGACTTTTGTCGGATGTTTGTTTTAAACAAACCCTATACAACCGATTTCTTGTGGGTTGTATGTATGGAATAAGGTACGCCACCTACAAATTGAATTCTCTCTTCTTTTTCTTTCTTTTTTTTTGAAAAAGTTTGTATTTATTTTTATAGTAGTTTGTTTTTTCTTCCGAAACAACTTTTTTAAAGAAATAAAATTTTTATTTAAGAAGGAATAATATTTTGAAATAAATATTTGCTACTCTTATTAGCATGCGCATTTTCATTTCAATTTTTTTTAAACCCATTTTATTCAGAAAAATTTATCTTAATTACGAAATAATTCCAAAAAAGAAATATGAATCAATATTTAACGAAAAGAAATTTAATTCAAAAGGAATTTTGACGAATTTGAAAGGATTTTGAATTACAGATTCTTCTAAAGATTGAGTTTTATTTTAGCACGAAAAAGTTTTCCGATCTATATTTTATTTGAGTCGATAGAATATCGATAATCTTTAGATAAAGAATGTACCTTTCTGTCAAACGCGATGTGCGATTACTTTTTGGGGAATAGGTGTTCCCTAAAAAGATGTTTATACAAAATTTTATTTGTATTTTTAACGAAAAATTAATCCAAGATTTATATGTCCCCCCCCCGATAATTTCTGGGCACATTTATGCATCACTTTATAATAGCAAAAATTTATTTCCGTTCAACTGTCTATAATAATAATAAATTATTTAAATAATTTTAAAATATGATTTACATTGCTTTAATAAATAATTTTATTTTTTGAGGAGTTTCACATGTCTAATGCTTTATAAAAAGTAAATTTTAGAAATAAAATGAAGATAGAAGAATCAAATCTAAAAATGACGCTAATATTTTTCGATCAGCTTGATAAAAATGATTGTATATACAAGAAATTTATGTTTTAAATATCTCAATGCAAAATTAGGAAAACAATAAGAATACTATACTGTTACAAGAAAACAGAATAACAGCGCAAGAAAAAATAAATTAAAAGTTCATATGTTTGGCTGAATAGCTAGAAATGAATTCTTTCACTTCATCTTTACTGAATGCGTTTATCTCCAACTGCAATCGGTTAATAAATTTTTTAAAAAGCATCGAAGATAAAGAATCGAATCCAACTGATCGAATAATTAAGCGACAAAAAATAATGACTGCAAATAGAATGTTGATTCTGTTTCTTGAGCTTTACAAAAATATACAACTTGCTATGTCATGTATTATAAATATACGTGATTATTAATACATATGAGAATAAATAGTATATAATTTCGTAAATATGCGTGCGATTCCTTGCTATTTCGCGGTAAAATTTTAAAGTACAATGAAATTTTCAAAAACTAATACCTTATCATATATCTAAATTTGTAAACTATTAACAAACATAGATATGCAAAATTTCAAAAAGTCTGGTATGGTTTAAAAAAAGATTTCGATATATATTCATCGATAGTATACGGTGCGTGCTTTTACGCAAGCGGTGATACTTTTCTTGTAGAATGCAATTGTCTAATAATAACCGATTCATCTCATCGCTCACAACACAAAGTTTCGGCAAAATAGTAATGCATGGTATGTCCGTTCAAATTTGAATTTTTAAAATATTTTGCTTTAAAAATTATTCAGAACAAATTACATAAAAGGCTTAATTGAGAATTTTGTCCCCACTGATCCTGGTGCGCCAATGGGTCGCCAAAAGCGGCTACTTAATAACAAACGATTAATCACGCTGACTGTAATATATAGTATACTAGCTTTTACCCTCGACTTCGTACGCATGGAAATATTGATGTGTATGTGTTAGAACTCACGGTCTGATCACAATGTAAAATGTCATCAAACCATATCATTATGGTGCTGTTGAAAACAGAGTATGATATGATACAATCAAGAAACTTGTGAATTGTTTTGCTAATTAGTCAGGCCAAAATAAAATCATGTTCATATTAGTTGAAAATAAAGGTGCCAACAATCAGAACACACTGCATATGAGTGATTTTTCAACGCTAATTGGGGTAACGCAAATTGGTGAATTTTCAATCATTTGGGGTAACGCAATATAGATTGCCATTTTTTTCATTTCCTTTATTCTTTTTTATTTTAATTCGAAAGTACTTTAAAACGTATCCAAAAAATCGACTAATTAACAATGTTTAATTTTAAATGTATCACACCCTAAAAAATAAACAACATCTTTTGAAATAATCGGTCGAAAACATGTTAGCCTAATCTTACTAGCGTGGAGGAGGGAACTGAACTCCTTTGGCGGTGGGAAAAACTTTTTGGCCGGAAAAGTAGTTTTTAATTAATAAAAAATTAACCACTCAATTAACCGGAATAAACAATAGCCTATGTTCCATTCAAGACTATAACCTATCTCTGTGCCAAATTTCATCCTTTTTCGTTCAGCTGTTCTGGTGTGATTTTCTAACATCCATCCAAACTTTTGCATTAATAATAATAGTATAGATGAATCTCACAACTTCATAACTCCCAAAATATTTTATTCATGGCTAATTACATCGCATAAATAAATAATTTAAAACTCGTCTGTACAATTAGAAACGCAACAAATATCCATAAAGCTGGAGAGTTTCGAACACTGCGGAATCTTTTATTCCACATTTGCAGAAACACTCTCTTAGAGACCGGCCGATAACCTCCCCGGCCCCGATGCCAAAAGATCAATGAAAGAAACCAAACGATATCGAAACAAAGCTCTTCGGGCGATGGGTGATTAAAAGATAAAGGGAAGAACCGGGAGGGAGATCTCATCACACGGCGGAAGCGCCATCTAGCGGGTGGGCGAACGTCACATCCGACCGGAAATGGAGAGCGTACACCTGGGAAGCTCCAATCGAATAGATCGAGTTTCCCTCCAGTTCGATTGGAGGCCTTTTTCGAACACTAGAAATTGAACGACTCTCATATTTTCTCCATTTTCAAATAAAACTGCCACCTCTTCCCAAGCCCTTTTATTTTTACTTCATGTGTATGTGTGTGGCCACTTCCTCCATCTCTATCCCCTCCCCCTCCCTTTTTAAAGAACTTTTTGAACTTTCTCAATTTTCTTTATTCTGTGGAAAATAAAATAAACTGTTTTGTAAATAAAGACGTTTTTCTGGAATCTGAGTTATATATATATATATATATATATATAAGGATTTATGGAACATGGTTTCGTTTCTTTCGCTTGTGCCTTCTCCCTCTCCCCACTATTATTATTATATTCTAGAAAAGGCTCTAATGTTTTAAACAAAATAAAATTTTAACCGATTGTTTCATTTCCTTCACAAAATAATATATATGTGTGTGTGTGTCCATCCATTATCCGAAAATGGTCTGTTAACCTTTTTTGTGCTTACAGACGATTTCCATGGAGAAAAACATGTTCATTGCTAACTTTTCAAAGATACATACTGCTTTACTGCTTTTTTTAACGCAATTTGCATTTTAAAAAATGGTCAATGGCGTTTTTACTTCTAAGTGCAAATATATGGCGATTCGGCAACAATGTAGTCACAGTGTACAAAATCTCGCCTGATTCATTTCAGCTCCAGCTTTACGACCAGAAGGCAGCCATACAAATAACTTATGTATAGCAGACAATTTCAGTTTTATCAGTATAAATATAAAAGCGGAAGTAATCTTCCGAAAACTTTCATGCATACTCTCAAATAAAATTAATATCCTTAGACGCCACCTCCCCCCTGCAAATTATATTCTAAACCTAGAATGAAGTCAAAATGAATGACACTACCATTAAATAGTTACAAATTATCAATCTTAACGCGAATTTTTCCTTTCCTTTTAGCAAAAATGCTAAAAGGAAACACGTGCTTCCCATACAAATGGTTGTACCGTGGTCGGTGATGACCCTTAGGGCCCAACCACAGTTCCCATCAGTGTTGCCATTGCGACGGTCCTCTCATTCAGACTTTTCCATAAGCCTTCCGACTGGTCGGAATAACCAATATGGGGTTATAAATCAATAGTCAGGTCCTAAAATGTGCCAAATTATACTTATATGGCTCCAAGTGGTTTGTATTTATCATGTTACCTGGGAATTGGAGGGACAGACTTTCTTTAATGGAATGGGTCGAAAATTTAATAGAAATCTACATATTTAATGCATAGACGGCATCTAAATGTCCTTTCATTTTTCAACGCCTTTCTTTTTCAGCAACGATCAATTCAGTTGTTCTCAGGCAGACAGCTATAATTTTAAAAATAGGTTTTTCAGACTTAAAGAGGTCTGAACCGTATTTCTTTAAATCTTGAATTCGTGTTTTTTGACGATTACGATACGTTGCTTACTCGTGCTTTGTGTGTGTGTGTGTCAACAACAGACTTATAACAAAATATTTCACTTTTCAGCTGCAGAAAATGTTAGTTATAATCGCCGAATTCAGTAGAATGTCTTTGGTGCATCGAATGGGTCCTCTAATACTGTTTTTCAGTGGCGTAATAACCCGAACCAGATCACCCACTTTTAGTCATTGGAGTAAAACCCACAGCCGCATTACTAGAAAAGTGAGTGAGTTCATTCAAAATTTAATGCAATTACGCAATTCCAGCGTAAAGAAATTGTACAAAATTTCATTTGTCTAGCTCGTTTAAATTCTGAGTTATCATGTTCACAAACAGTACGAAATGCCATACATAATCACAATTTCTTTTTTTTTTAACTTGGTGAAATCGAAACTTTTGAAATACATCACATTTTTGTTAACATATTTTTTTTTTTGTTTTTTATAGTATTGTCATTCAATAACACAACAATGAAGTACTTCAACCAAAACTTTTAATCTAATATTTTAATGCCATTATTATAGAGAGCACTGACACATTAATCGATATCGATTAGAATTAAAACATGTCAGTGCATTTTAATTATAACATATTTTACTTTCACTGAATTGTTTTAAATAAATGTTTTCCGTCCACAAAAATATTCAGTCGGTTTGTCTCGAAACAACTTTGTTCGCAACTCAACTTGCCAGCAAGTGTCATTTTACCTCAGGGAGACGCTCTCTCTCATTTAAGAAGGCTGTCATACTTTAGTGAGTGACGAAACGTAACGGGAAACGCTGCTGTCACTCATTAATGCATTCACGCAAAGGCAGCGTTCGTGTTGCCAAACTACGGCGAGAAATTAACGCGATGTCTGCCTTTCAATTCAGTCAAATAAAAATTTTCATTGCCAGAAACAGGAGGCGTCTGTGCTGCAACTTGTTTCCGTTACGGATTTCAAAAAGATGTTATTCGCGCAATTCTTACGGTCATTCTTTTTGATGAATCAAACATGGATTAATCTAAAATTTCATTGCATCAAATTGAAAGTAATAAAATTTATTTGATCGCATTCCTTAATTTTCTATTTAGTATCTTTTCAGATACTCTCTTTTCAAAATAATGGAAACCTTTTCATGAAGATGATGATAAGTCAACAGAACATGCAAATAGAACACATAAATCAGCTATGCTTATTCAATACAAACTCCACGATTACGATTATTTTACAATAATTTTGAGCTACAGTTGACGACGCATTGAATTTTTAAGTTCATTTTATTCCACTACGGGAAGCTGACATTATGTTCAAGCAAAAAACACGAGCACAACACAGAATGACACAAAACGGGATGCCGAAAAGCTGATGAAAGTTTTATCCCTCTTTTACCTTTAGATTTTAATATGGATCTTTGACGCATGTCTATCACATGTTCAGCTCGTGCAAGGGAATCATAGGGATCTTTTAATGGAATGTGGTAAGCTGGACAATTTTTATCCCTTCACTCGGAGTGTGGGAAAATAGACGGCGTTTGGGGGATTCAGCAATTTTACAAAACTTCTATTGAATTAATTAACTAGAACAAGTGGAATGGATCAGTAAATAAGATAATGTTTTAGAATGATGTTACTATTTGCTAAATTAAATTGAAAGTTAGGAAATTAATTAGGCTTTAAAGTAAGAGTCTGAAATATCCTTGTGTGTGTGTGTGTGTGTGTGTGTGTGTGTGTGTGTGTGTGTGTGTGTGTGTGTGTGTGTGTGTGTGTGTGTGTGGGTGTGTGTGTGTGTGTGTGTGTGTGTGTGTGTGTGTGTGTGTGTGTGTGTGTGTGTGTGTGTGTGTGTGTGTGACACATACACATGGTTTTGTTTGAAGCAGTTGGCAGTTTCGAAGACAGAGGAGAGACTCGAATCTTTTAACTTCGCTTTATTGCAAAATAAAACCCAATTATACAAATTAATGCCTCATAAAGACGAACTACTTTTGTACTTAACATTTTTTGATAACTGTGTTTTCTTAGAAGTGAGAGGCTGAAAAAGGATTTCCGAGCCCTCTTTTTGAATGTATTTTTCTAACATCAACAATTTTTGTGTTTACATAATAAATTAGATTTGAAGGAATCTACCTTGCCTTCTAGCTAGCCGTGAAGATTTTCTTTCTATTTTCACCATATCGCCAATTACCAATGAGCTGAATTTTTGTTTTGATTTCATAATACTCTTTTCTGAATTTTTCTTCTGATAGGTTAGTAATTGGTTAATTACAGTTAGTATTAACTTCGTACGCCCAAGAGGAAAAAGAACACAATTTGCAAGTAATTTAAGAGAAATTTGACGATTTAAAGGCGTAATGTGAATGAAAAAGGAAACACTTTATAAAAAGTTATTATTTCAAGGAGAGACATTAAACCGACAATGGATCTAAAAAAAATTCGATTTCAGTCCCCCCCCCTCCCAAAAAAAAAAAAAAAGAATAAAGCAAAGAGTTCGCCACTCCTTCGGCGTTTCATTTGGCCGAATGAGCGCGGGAAGTGAGTAGCAAATGGGATTTTCTGGCAATCGGCCAAAGCGGGGACGGGAGACGGATCGCCCGTGTTGACAGAAGCGGCAGATTTGGGAGGGAAAACGACATTTGTCCGAAGAATTCCTGAGCAGTTTTCTCTAATTACTTGCACTCTCCGGCATTGTCGAATGTCGTCGCTTAAAAAGAAATGATCGGAGCTTAACTAGAAACTTCAGAAAACTGATGTTAACAAGCGCAAGAGGTTTTAAATTATATTGTTCATTTTATAAGATAATTAACGTTTCAAATCAAAAGTACTTTCTTTCATGAAAGTTAAAACTCTGGATGTGTAAAGGGTGTCCCAAAATCAAAGCAATATTTGAATTTGCCTCCATCAGTGTTGTTAATAACCCTATTAAAAAACCATTCGGTGGCTGATAGTTTAGGGTGAGTAAAAATGGACCGTTACACGATAACCACTTGTTAACGCAAGATTGAATGAAATACAACACACATTTTTTCTCTGTAATTTTTTTAATGTTAAAGTAAACAATTTAGCTATGAATGGAATAACACATAGGGCAAATGGCCTTCTGGCGTAATCACACTTTTGTCGAAATTTTCCATGCTCATTTTGCATAAATGCGACTGAATTTCGTTGCTAGAGAGCTAAATTTCCTCCTTTAATGCGCGTGTCCTTGTAGGCTTGTAATATACTTATGATTTCTATTTATAGGAAGAAATCCAATGGAATCAAGTCACAAGATCTAAGGAGGGCAATTCTCAAATTTTCGAACTGTGCTCACCAGGCATACATTATTTTGTAAAATATTGTTCGGCAATGAAAATAAGTTGTACTATCATGTTGCACTCCGTTACTAACCTAAACTATCAGCTGTCAAATAGTTTTTTAATAGGGCTGCTAACACTTTACTGCTCGAATCGTTGCAAATTCCAATCTTGGGTAAATTTTGAAACACCCTGCATTATCAATTTCATAGAATTAAATATAATTTCAAATAGGTGTTTTTAAATGTGATTTACTTTTCATTTGTGAAGCATATAAAAATAAATTACATTATAATCATCAAAAATAATTCGAAATCAAAATTCTGATAAGGCTTTAACGTTTAAGTCTTCTCAAGTTTCAAAAATGTTTCGAAAACTTCAAATTTTTCGAATTGTGTTTGTCTTACCATGAACATAATAACTAAAAAACATAAAACGTAAAATGAACATAAAAATTAAATAGTAAACAAAAGAAATAAAATTTTTATATCAAAATAATAGTTTACTGTCAAATTCTGAATAAAATAAATTCGCGTTAAATTTATCTGTCTGTGCGTATTTAAATATATATAATAGCTACAAAACACAAAAGCCGGATTTCTGGCGCAGAGGTAGAGCGTCTTCCTCGTGTTCTGGGAGTCCTGCGTTCGGGTATGGCTGTTCTTCTGTATGCTATCTGTGGGATGTGTGAATGTGCCTCCCTGTAAAAAGGGGTTGTGCAAGCGAATGTAGTGAGTGTGTAGCTAAGTCGCACTCTCGGCCCTAGTTGGCGCTACTTCAAAAACAAGAGACGCTCCTTTCGGCTTAAATCTACTAATGTATCAGCGGGGGGCTTATCCAATATGGCAAGTGCCATAAGTAGTAACAACAACAAACACAAAAAGTTATGTCAATTTTTTTAGTATAAAGTTCTAAATTCTATTTGTTAAAAAAATTCTAAACCAAATCCATCAAAAGTTTAGTGTCTGTGTATTCATGTACATGTAAATGTAATAACTCTAAAACTCAATGATTTAGATAAATTAGAATTGGCATACTAGTAAAACTATACTACTGTGTCAAATTTTGGTTTCAATCGATTAAAATAAATTTGTAAAAAATGCATACTTGGTTATATTATTTTTTAAATGTTTTAATAAGAAACCTGAAAAACTTATGTTTGATGTCCTGGAAATAAAATACTGGGAACACCTGACCCCTTTGTTAGAGAATATGCAAACAACCCTTTTGTTAGAGAATATGCAAACAAATTTCGAAAAGACTACTTCTGTTATTTAAGAATTTAACAAACAAAAAAAATCCTCGTTTTTTTCTTATAATGACATAAAAAAACTTTTGACTATTTTTTGTGCTTAAAACGTACAAATTTTTACCTATATGTTTTGTAGAATGGCGATATGCCTTCGATCTTCAGCTGTAAGAATTGATAAGCAGCTGCTATTAGAGATACTCTTAGAGAAGCCAGTTCTAGCAGCATCACAGTGGCGTGACATGTCAAGACATGATATCTTACTGTGTATCGTCTTACGATACTTTGAAATCTTATTGATCCGATTTTGACAATGAATGAAATGTGTTATTTCATATTTTAGATCGAGTTGTTTGCCGGAATCCTGGCGCAGAAGAATTGCATCTTCTACATGATCTGGCCTTCCCGGGTTCGAGTCCCGGTTTGGGCATGACTGTTCTTTTGTGTTCTTTGTGTGAATGTGCCCCACTGTGCAAGCGAATGTGTGCGTGTCATCCTCATAAGAGCTAGAAGTCAGACTTCTTCACTCCGGTGCTCATGGGTCCACACCCTTAGAAGCTCCTGCACCCTTTCTTTTCGTTGTAAAGTGGACACGTGATCATTATCATTAAGTAGCTTGGTTTATAAAAACAACGCTTCAAAAACCTATAACGAGATTCAATATAAAAATTACTCAAGAGAAAAAAAAGTAAATATAACTTTTCAAAATTATAAAATAAGATACATTTGGTAATTTTTAAAAGCTGAATGCTATACTTTGATCAGTAGTCCTCAATCCTCAACATTCGGAAATAAAATTCCAAACAGTCATTTACCAAGTCATTGAAATGATTTAGTCTTTCTTTCTGCGTGTTGATTACTTGCAAACGCTTAGTACCGAAGACCTTGCACAGGGGTGGCGCGTCTTCCCCGTGACCTGGGCGTCCTGGGTTCGAATGCCTGTTCAGGCATGGCGGTTCTTACCCTTCTCTGTCCATGAGATGTGTGACTATGCCCTCTTGTAAAAAGTGGCCGTGAAAGGGAATGTGATGCGTGAGTAGTAAAGACGTTCTCTTGGCCCTAGTTGGCACTACTTCAAAAAAAAAAAAAACGCACCCTCGGCTTTAAATCGCTGATTATGTTAGCGAGTTTGTCCATGGCAAGTGCCGTTAGAAACAACAACAAATATTTAATCGAATCAACTAAAACCAATTAAATTAAATGAAAACCATTGGAATAAAAACATTGAATTTTGTTGAAATGTTAAACTGCGAATGATTTAAAAACAAACATTTTTGTTCACTACTTCAATTTTAAAGGAATTCCAAACTCGTACATAGTTTTTAAACTTATTAAAGAATTTTAAAAACATGCGTATGTATGTGGGTGCGTGTTTCAATCATTAAAAATTTCGGCAACAGAGTTTGATTTAACAGCATTTTTTTATCAATAATTTCCATTATTATTTGGGAAAAATCCTAATTATTATTGGAAGTGTATCGGATATTCAACTAAACGTAATCCCAATAGTCTCCGAATGCGCAACTTTCACTAGCTTTTAAGGTAGTAGCAATTAATGTTTTTTCACTGCAGATGTTAAATAAACCGAATTTTATAGCTAATAATTATTATGAATAATTTATAAAAATATTTCACATCGATTAGTATAAAATTTGAAGTTTTCTGGAAACTCTCACGCCGCTGCTCGCTTCTATTTCCCCTCCCTTGAATCGTTCTGGTTGCTGACATTGCTTTCTAAGGAAAACCTGTGCGGAAAGATTACATTAGGTATACATAAACCGTTTATACTGTTTAACTGTTGTAACTGTAACTGTTTAAACTGTTTATATACCCGCTCAACAGGGCAATTATGCTGGAGAAATTTGAATATCAAATTGCTATTAAAACTCCCTCTCTTTAGGGCAAGTGCTTTCGAAATTATCAATAATCTTGCGTAGTTGGAATCCTCGGAGCACGATTGAACTTACTCTTTGCTTTGACATAAGTTATCTTACGTCTACATTATGTATGGCAAATATATTTCGTATATATGTTATTTGCTTTTGGGTTACCAAGAGTTTACTTTGTAGCTAGTTGTTTTATACATCTTTCTTTTTAGCAGCATTTTCTTAATTAACGTTGTTTACAATTTATTTTATTTCCCTCTAATAACTGTTGAAATGTTTGCTAATTACTATATTTGGAGACAAGGTAACAATTTTTGAGGATTTAAATTCGTTTCATTTTCTGGTCTGGCCCATTGAAATAAATTGATTAATCGGCACCTCCGTGCTGGGTGGGGGTTGCTTTGCGGCGGCCCATCGTTATATCCGAATGGCTTCGGCCGGGACGGAGAATACCTATGCCATACATAAACGGTTTTCCACTTATTTGAATATGAAATATTTAAATAGAAAGTAGAGTTATCTTCAAAACCTTTAATTCGAGATTTTGAAGAATTTCCGCGTGTATTTCCTTGAGCCGAAAAGAGTTTGAACATCTTTTTGCCCCCACATTCACAAATTTTGGAATTCTGCCGCTCCGTCTGAGAGGGCGATATATTAAAAATAATTTGAGTTAGATGGATGGAATTTGGTTTGAGATTTTTACAACAAATCTGTAAAATTCGATCAAATTGTGATTGAAATCAAATCAGAGAAGGACCGTCTGACACGATACCTTGAACACGCGAACACGATACCTTGAAGATATCAGAAGCTAGACGAATAGAATTTCGCGTACAAAGTTAAAAATCCTTAGAATCGGTTTGTATAAAATTTTGAACCTAATTCGTTAATGATTGACAGTCTGTCTGTATTACAATCGCATTCATACGAAACATGATTCGTTATATGCATTTTTTGTCGGTTGTACAATACAGTTTTTGTCGTAGGTAAAATTAAATACATAAAAAAATGTAAGAAAAGTTGAAAGAAAACGTAAGTTTGCGATGTAGAGTGATAAAAAAAATGTCCCCAAATATTAAAAGATTGAATGAATTCCCAAGGATAGCAAATTCCAGCATATGTACCTTAGCACTTACGAGCGCGTGTATTTTCATGTGGTGTCGATTTTACGAATTGCGCTATCATAAAAACAAGTCCCATGTTATTTTTTTTTCTATCGTTGCGACGAATGTTCGTCCTTCCTTCTGTTTTTCTTTTTACGGTCACTTCTCTCTTATTTCTAGAAAGGATACATGTCCTCCTTTTGCAGTGCACTTCTTATAAAAATTTGGCATCGCAAAGGCAGGTCCACTAGGATGAAAGAAAAAAAAAAGAACTTTCTCCCCGAGAGAGGAACTGCTCTCCGATGTTACAATCAAATTCGCGCCGAACGCTACATTCGCGAAGAAAGTAAAAAAGAATAAGAAAACGGCGAGCGAGGAATCCGTCCCATTCCTATCCATTTTTGATACAGAGGAGGGAGGATCGGATGGCCAAAGTGCTCTTTCCTCCGGACCGGCGCGGAATTAAAATCAGGCACACGTCTTCAGACGATTTCAGAAAGATGTCTTCTCTTCCCCCCCCCCCCTTCCCCTTTCCAGCAACGTTCGGAAAAGAAGTTCTGATCGAGAGAAGTCGTCATTGAAACATCAACACGTTCGAAGGAATTGCGACTGCAGCAAGGCCCACCCTCCAGTAATGTTCTGAAAGCAAAGATTAGAAAACGTTAATACCGTTATGCCATATCTCCTGTTCGACCAAGCCTCGGAAAGTAGCTACAGGTGGAAATAGAGTAGAGAGAAATGGGCAAACCATGGGAAGTTGGATGTGCTCCGGAAATTACAGAACTCCGAAGGCTCAACGTTGTCTTAAAATTATACATTTATAACATTGAATATGTTGCATGTAGAAATAAAGGAGATAGAAATCGGGTAATCTTAAAACAGTGGGTGCATTCTGACAGGTATAATACATTGAATAATCTTTTTTTACAGCCAAATTGCTTTAAAATTGTACATTTATTGCACAAAAGTCATACTATAGGTATGTAGACTGTTTGAGAGTGTTATCCGTAAAGAAATATTACTGTCAATATACTCACGCAGACAGTTTAAGGGTTGCAAACAGTAAAATGGTGATGAAATGCAAAAGAAAAAAAAAAGAGTCCGATGTTCGGAAAATATAAGATTTTTTTTTTGACGAAAACTATACAGCGAGGCCGTTATAATGTTTTTGGTTTGAAAAATTATTGCTTTATATATTATTATTTAAATAAATAATGTATAAAGCAGAAAATTTATGTCTGAGAGTTGGCCACAAATTAGCTAAACGGCGACGGCAGTGATCGAATTTTTAAATGACTTCCTGAAATACATTTCTATCACGTTTTAAAATAAATTACTTTTTATTTAATTAAATATCGAAAACCCATGATAATTTTCAATATTTTTTAACAACTTCGGTTATATTCAACTCACAGAACTAAATTTTAACACCATTTTAAAGAGAAATAAATTATTTTTGTAAAGATATTCATTTCACTGCGATTCAATTTTTCTGTAATTTTAGGTACAATTTTCCATAACTTCTCTTGCATCAAAATTTATTTATAA
This sequence comes from Argiope argentata, assembly GCA_026289955.1. Classification (NCBI taxonomy): domain Eukaryota; kingdom Metazoa; phylum Arthropoda; class Arachnida; order Araneae; family Araneidae; genus Argiope; species Argiope argentata. The sequence continues at coordinate 508,562 of JAOUZG010017793.1, read as the reverse complement.
AATAATTTATAGTAAATAAAATGAAACCAATACGTTTTTTAATCAAATAAATTAAATTATAAGTTCTCCATTGTTAAGCAAATTAAAATAAGGATAGAATAGGCGAAACTGTTCTATATTTATTTTGGATATTTATTTTTATTTTTTTTAATATTTTGGCAACATTTTTTATTAATTTTAATTAAGTTCTGTAGTTTATTTAATTATGATCAAAAATAATTGCTGTTCAAATTTTCTTTCATCTAAAATTTTAGTTATTTAAAGATTAAGCAAGATTTTCCCGTCTCTGCACGATATATTCTGAAGACATTCCACACAGACAAATTTTTTTTCTCTATATTAGAACTTAAAATGTTAACTTTTTGATGACAGAAATTCTTTTTTTCGTGTATTTGTTCCTTTTATTCTAATACATTTTTCAAAATAAATGTTATACACAATATGTAATAGTATTTTTTTTTTAATATTGTAGAACAAGAATACATAAAAACTATTTTTAGGACATATACGCAGAAATCTGGAAGAACTCTAAAAGAAAATTTTTAAAAGAAACGATTAATAATTTATATCAGTAACAGCTATTGTTATGGTTTATTTTCACGCTTTTTTTAATGAAAGCAACTATTATAATAATGTTTCAAAACCTTCATCAAAAATTTTCTAACATTTGAGGGTGAACGAAAGCTGAAGCTCTTCTACAGGAAATGATAACTTATGATGGAAATTTGCTGAAGGCGATTTTTAAAAAAGCTTGATTAATTGATATTCTCATTTTGATTTAAAAGATTTCACACTATGAAAGAATTTCTTATATTCTATTACCTTAAATAAAAATGGCACTGACTTTAAAATTATTAGAATTGTATTCTATTTTAAAAGCAACGTCAAAGATATCAGTTAGCTTATTGTAGAAATGAAAATTCTTCAAAAATGTAAGCATTCCCCCAAAGAAGATCTTAAAAGCACGGGAATATAATTACAGAAATTAATTAGAAATATAATTAAACGTATCGAGTGATACGAGAAGTAGAAGTAAAGAATTAACGACCTTCTATGAAATCGTTTGCATTTGTGTATGCGATATAATTTTCTCCGCAACATTTATTACCGCTCATAATAATTACTTTCTTGTATAGAATAATTTGAGCTTGTTTCAGTCATAATTAGGGAAAGAAATTGAAACGAATTCGATAACTTGGTTTTAACATTCATTAAAAGTCGTATCGATTATTACTCAGAGATAATCATGAGCTAATGCTAATTAACAACAAAAATCTATATAAACCATTAGAAGGTTGTTTTTCTGTGAGAACATAATACAAATCCACGCCTTCTGTTTAAATCAAACAGAATTTGGTGCTCTTGTTATTTGGGATTTGAAAATAATAACTGCGCTATTTTAACTCCAAGTTAAAAAAAATAGCGAAATCAGGGTTAAAAAAAAGGATATTTTTCAGGCATAATGCAGACAATGTCGTAACACAAAAACTTGTAACACCATCTTAAAATTGAAAAGCTTACATTTTCCATTGATATCAGTCCCCCCGTGAAGGTTTTCGCTGATTTTTAAGCATTTTTTTCCTACTTAATTTGCCGGCGTCCTGGCATAAGAGCAGCGCGTCTTCTCCATGATCTGGGTGTTCAGGGTTCGAGTCCCGGTTTGGGCACGGTTGATATTCTGCGTTCTGTCTGTATGGCGTGTGAATGTCCCCCCTAATGTAAAAAGGGGCTTTGCAAGTTAATGTGATGAGTACTTATTTGGGGAAGTAATAGAGTACAAGAGAGCCCCTTTAGAAGTACTATCCTACTCTCTTGGGAAGTAAGAGAGTACTTCTTTAAAAGAAGTACTCGACCCTAGTTGGCGCTACTACAAAACCAGAGACGCTGTTAGGCTTAAAATCGCTGCCTATCTCAGCGAGTTTGTCTATGGCAAGTGCCATAAGAAACAACAACAACAAACTTAATTTAAATAAAACTTCCATTTTAAATAATATCTATCTCTCGCTCACTTTTACCAATATTAAAGTTAATTTACTTTCTTCAAACATATTTCTATCTGCTTTTATTACGCAGCTTAAAAGCAAAATCTTGAATACAGTAGTTCAGTGATATCCCATTAAACACTGTTTATTAATTGCCGTAATTCTTGCTTTAATTATTTGATAAATTTCGTCTCATATTTTAAAAACTCTTAAAATGTTATTCACTTGGTTGTCATATCATATATGCGTATTTCTATCATGTGATAATATGATGTTGTTTATTTGATGAAGTTTTTGGCTTCAACAAAAATCTGTAGGCGATAAATAAAAATTTGAATCCGCGGGTGAAAAATTTTATTATCTGCAAGAGTATCTCAAAAAATCAGCTTTTAATAATGCGTTACCATTGCATTTAAAATTACTCTCTGATTTAAAGAAAAATAAGTTTATGACTACAGCAAGTAAAACCAATAAAAATGTCATTTTGAGCATGCGATTATATGAAAGGAAAGTAATAGGAAATTGGATATTTTTTTAAACAATCAATGCAGGACAAAGTTTTTTAAATCGTTTGCTATATTAAAGTGACTCATTCAATGCAGCAGTTAAAGTGAATAAAAATATAATGTAACTTGCCCGAGTACGTGGTGCTTGACCGTTCAAGAAAGGATGTTCGAATATGATACCTTGAAATATGCATGGCAGATTTCATTTTAATCTTTATTTTCTACTGTTTTTACTGTTTTGAAATTTGAGTTTATTGAATGAGATTTTATTTCTCTTGAAAAGCTCGTTAGCTTGTTATTTTCTTCGTATACGAAGTACATAGATCGCACTGTAATCGTAAAAATACTTGAACTCAAGACTTTGTGAGTTCTCCACATTTTATACCTCCCCGAGTTCGAAAAAGAGATTTTCGGAATAAATCTACGTGTGACAAAGGTCATTCGAAATTGCTTTGAAATTTGGTACATGGTTTTTACACTGAATTTATACATTTTTATCAAATTTTGAGCAAAATCTATTCGATAGAAGCCTGTATATCCTGAAGTTCGAAAATAAGTTAATATGATTACTACGATATGAAGACATCTAGATTGAAGATGAATGCAGATAGCTAGATGAAGACTACGAAGATTTGACATCTTGAGTGTAGGCACATATTACATTTTGTAGCCAAATCCAACCATCTGTTCATAATTTCACAAACTTTCAGAACAAATCCGTTCACAAATTCAGAGGGATTAGCCATCTGTTCATGATTTTAGAAACATGTAAATACGATAATACGGAACGGCAATAAAATATATCAAATTTGATGCATCATTTTATAACAACAAGCGTCTTTGTGTGTCAAACTTTAGCTTTAATCAGTTGAGAAGAACGCATCTAAAAGGCAAATTCGATTTTCGGATGACGCATGTCAGGAATTAAGCGCCAAAACATTCGCCAAGAATGACACAATAGATTTAATAAAAATGTTTGAATCGCATTAGAGGTTGATATTTCCCAAGCACCGCACACCGATGACACGCAATGCATTCACTAATCCACCGAGGTCCTCAATTTTTTACGAATGGGTGAGGATTAGCATATTTAATAGAAAGTGTTCGAAAAAGTGTTGGGGAGACTGTTGCCACTGAGTTCTGCCAGTACCTCTTTTGAAAGAATAAAGGCAAAATGCCTTCCCCAAAATTTCAAAGAAATACAGCAGCTTTGTAAATTCGCGACTACAGCACTCAACAATAACAGTTTTAATAAATTAATTAATTATCCTTAATGAGATTCTAGGAAATCTTATTAAACATTAATTAATTTTGCTAAGCCTGTTGGCACTACGAAGGTGGAGCCGGAGGCAGTTTATTATCCAATAAAATTTTTGATTTCTTTGAACTATCAGAATGCAAATATATTTAATCTAAATGGGGGGTTTGTGCACCATGTTTCTCAGTAATTTTGATCCACTCAAATTTTAAAGTGACGAAATAAGTCAGAAAATACATTCAATTATTCTCAGTAGTAAATATAAAATTTTTACTTTTTGTTCCCACTGATTCTTGGTTATATGCCATTCAGATTTCAAAGTTTCCAATTTCTCAGTTCGTTTTCGTTATGCAAAAACGATTAATAAAATTAAAGGTCAGCCTTCTAACTACCCCCCCCTATATCTAGTAGAGAGAGATTATAGTAAACTTTTAACTCTTTATCTATTGACGGTACTTATAAATACCTTTAAATCTGGATAATATTTTCGTAATATAACTATTTTCGCCGATGGTGCTCTAAAAAGCACGGAGAGCGTAACCAAAATATAAAGAAGTTAATATAAGCTAAAATTAGAAATAGAAAATATTTAATTAATAACTAAATGAATTAAGATATTTCTATTAATTAAAATTTTTCTCTTGGGTTCTCTGGGATTATTCTGCAATGAAACTTAAAAAGTGAAGTGCAAAAGTGAAGTTGGAAAATTGATGGCAACATAATTCAGAAGATAAAGGGTTAAACAAATCTGAACTTGGGGTTTTGACGATTCTCTTAAGTTTTAGACCGATCTGAGTTCAAAAAAGAAAAAAAAATATTTTTGGAAAATATCCGCTAGTCTGTGGTCTGTGACAAAAAAAAACTCAAAAACACTTTAAGCAATTCAACTGAAATTCGATATACGGTCTTAACATCAAATTTGTAGATTTCTGTCATATGTTGAGTAAAATCAGTTCAGAGAAAGTTCGTCTGTTATATACATATATATATATAGCTCAAATTTTCCATCGTTCATAAAATACTTTTTATTCGTCCACTTCAGTTCAAATACATTTCTTTAAAACTTGTAGCGGATGACATTTGATATTAATACAGTGTTTTTTTTCGAATATTAATTTATTAATTAAACTATTAATTTTAAATACTTTAAATAGAGTTTGAGTCAGTTTTTGTAATGAAATTTGAAATCAACAGGCAGTAGCTCAATCGATAAAATGCAAGAATTTCAGGATTTTTCACGTGAATGTGAATGCGAGTTCAATTCTTGGGAAAGTCAGTCTTTTTTTGATATATTATTTATATTAATTGTAATTATTTAATAAAGAGAAAAGAAAAAAATGTTGACCTAAGTAGAAATCGGCTTAATTTTTTTTATTGCTTGTTTTTCATTTAAAAGAAACAAGGGCAGTGGACATAGTAGCATTTAAATAAAACATTGAGTTAGACAAACTTGAATATTTGCTCTGTTTTATCTGTTCATAATATTTTCCGGTACTTATGTATTAGACCGTCGACGACAACGGTTTTGTAACTCATTGGCGATGGGCTCAAGGCGATAAACCATCGACGCCAACGAAACCAACAAAATGGCCAACGACATTTTAAACAATTTTCAAAATAATGGCAGTTTTTAGCTATAATTGGCGGTTTACAACTCATTGGCTACGCCTTCATATTTGGCGATAAAGATCGACGGTCTAATACGTAAGTATCTATTTTCCTTGCTTTTGTTGCAAACGATCAATCGCAAATTCAGAGACCGAATTTTTTATTATTATTTTTCGCTTTCTAAGCAAAACATTTCTTTTAGAAAATCGTGCCTTTTCTTCCAATGAAAGTTTAAATGGAGACGCATCTCTCCGACGGATTACGTAAGTCCGAGACACTTTTCAGCGAAACAAAGCAATACAGGCTATATTTTTGTTTCGATCGATAGATCTCAGTTATTTGTGTTACAGAGTGCTGAAAACCAAAATCTGTTTGCATAATAAAAACAAATAACCCGGTAGGAAATACCATTCAAATGGATTTTTTCCTTGAAACTGATCAATAATCACTTCTTGTTTTTGCTTGCTCACCCCAATCGATTTGGTTTTCTATTCTTTATCAAGAATCGTAGGATCAACACAATAGATGCGTTAACATTGTTAGAACTGATTCACTGATACTGTTAATGCTAACTAATCTCACTTCAAAGGTTCTTTTGTTGATCTTTTATAAAATACAAACTTAAAAATAGTTGTTGATCAATTTTACTTTAACGAATAAGAAGTCTTCTAATACAAAGAGAAAGTATTGCAACTGTCAAAAACTACGAGTCGAGATTCTGGCGAAATTCCACTTTCCTCTCTGAATCAAGAAAAAAATCCTATAAATTGGAATGCGTTTTAAACTATTTCACTCAAATTTGATAGCTCGTCTTTACAATAAATTTGTGGACTTCTGTCAAATTTTGAATTAAATCCATCCAAAATTGTTCTGATCTCGAACATAAGTTAATAAAAGATTAAAATGAAATCTGTTATGCATATTTCAATGTATCAAATCAGAACATAATTTCTTGAACGGTCAAGCATCACGTGCTCGTACAAGTTAAAGTATATTTTTTATTTATTTTAATCGTTTCATTGAATGAGTCACTTTAGTATTGCAAACGGTCCAAAAAACTTTGTCTCGCCTATATTGTTTATAAAAATATCACACTTCTTATTTATTTCATTTCATATAATCACGTGCTCAAAATGACAGTTTTCTAGGTTTCATTTGCTGCAGTCATTAACTTTTTTTAATTAGAACTTTGGTAAATGCAAAGGCAACGCGTTATTAAAAACTTATTTTTTGAGAAGCTAGTACAGATTTTAAAAAATTGTTTTTCGCCTGAGGATTCTTGTTAACGCCACAAACCTCATTACCAAAACAACATCATATTCTGACATGATAATAATAATTACAGAACGAAGAGATAGATGGATATAATTTGGTATTTAGTGCTAACATTTAAAATAGGATCTCAGTTCAAATTTTGAATCATATCTCTCTCGGAATTAACTGTCTGTCATTCTTTACCTCTATTCAGATTCAATGACTCAAAAATGCAAAGTTCATAGAACAAATGACATTTGGTCTGCATGAAACATATATTTATATATGTAATAGCATCATAGTGTTAATGAACAAGATTCCATAAAATATAAACAATTCATATCAAAGAACAGAATAAATATTTATAAGAATTTAAAATAGCATGGATTTGATATCTTACAACTTGACAGAATCTTGAACATGAAGTTGTATTTACACAATTTAATTGAACCTAGCAAACAGTTGATCACAAAAGGATATTACTTACAAATAATGTGCTTGTCTCATTTATTTACTAAATAAGATAACGCATAATTTTAAAAGTGTTAAATTCATATTGAAGTTTAAGAGAAAAAGATAATTTCAAAACGAAGAAAACAGGATGGTTAACATTTCAGACATGGACTTGGCAGGTTGATTTATAACAAATTTGTAAAGAAGATATCCGTCTGTCTGTCCGCGTGTAAGGACAATAATACAGAAAAAAAATGATTTAAATTGTTGAAATTTACTATCAGATCGTGTTACTGAAATCGTAATTCAACCTAGACTATAATTTGGCTTCACTCAATGGGGGAAGAAAAGGAAATAGAGTGAAAATAAAAACTTGAGCACTCGTGACAATGTTGGCCTTACCTAAGATCTACGATTTAATATAAGTTGGAGAAGAGATAAACTTTTATAGAGAAAATGCAAGAAATTTCCACTAGTTTATCTTTTAATTCTGTTTTACAATATTTTAGAAATATTAATTAAATGGATGTTCATATATGATAAATGTTTATATCTGTCCCAACATTGAATCACTTAAAAAATGTGACTAAAGTTCGAGATGAATTTTTTCGAAAACACGATAAGAAAGGATTTATATTTTTAGATTTCATCATCTAAGAATATTCTAGAAATCAACTATGAATAAAAAAATTTATCATTTAAATACCAGATAGTTTTTAAAAAATTAGAATAAACTTCTTTTTCGGTTAAAAAGAGATATAAAACAAAAATCTTTTGGTTTACAGTTTTAACAAATGATTTGGAAATTTTAGTAGAGAGTTTAAAATTATATTTCTAAGCTAAAAAAAAGTAGAAAAACTGAACTCAGAAATAAGGTATACTTTTTTAAAATATTGGTGTTTAATTGATAAATGGCAAGAAATTTTCTACTTTCTCTGCACTGAGAAACATTAAAACTACAGAATACTTCTAATTGGATAGGTTACACACTCTTTAGTGCAGAAACTGCAGAACATATTAAGAAATTGTGGCACCAACTTTGACCAAAAAGTATGCATTAGATTTTAATTAAAAATGGTCTTCAAGAAAATTTTATAAAAGATTAGAATTTGAAAATATGACATTTAAAGACGTAATTTAGGATTAAATTTTGTTAATAAATTGTAAATGTTTAAAAATATTATTTAATGTAAAATAGCAATAAATTATATATAATGGCACATAAATAGATGTAACAACTTCTTAAAAATGAGCTTAAAAACGAAATTCAAATGTTTTCTAAAGAAAATTGTTCAAGTATTAAGAAAATTAAATTTTAAAAATTGTGAATTTCCGAAAAAAAAATCTTTTTAGCGTAATCATCTACCATAACCAGTTTAAAAGGAGATTGCGAATTATTATTTGACAATGGCTGATATAAAGTGTGTTTATAATAAAGTACTACGTGCCTTTTTTCCATAGTTCAGTTTTTGAAATTGCTTCCGTCAGTCGTTTTCCCATACTCTCTAAAATATAACCACGGTACTACCACATCCCAAAGAATTATACTTTATTCTAAGTGGATCTTCAAATATCTGACGAATATGATGTCCCCTATTTATATCATAAAATATGTTTAAACCATACTTAATTTGTTAAATCATGTATTAAAAAATAATATTCCATGCTGAGAAAGAAAGACAATACTAATTTAAAATTTATCATACAAAAATTTGCTGGACTTCGTTCTTATGCATATTATATCTGACTATTCCACCTGCCGTAGGAAAAGGGAACTCTTCGTCAGAATTAACAATAGGTTCTCCACCGCAGATGGCGCTGCCTGTCATAGTATCCGAAATCGAATTCGCAGTTGAAGAATACTTTAGTAATTGCATTCGGCAGCACTTGTGTCACAGGCAGGTTACGGTTATGAGCAGAGCTTTGAATTGCCCTCGAGTTTCTCTCCTCTTTTACAGCTCGTCTTTCCTAATAGTTAATAGAGAGAGAAAATGTTGATAGAAATTACTATTTAGATTATTAGGATTATTTTTAAAATTGCCCTCTCCCCAAAGGCTCTGGCATAGATTAACAAAAAAAAAAATAATTAGCAAAATTAATTTTTGCTTCATGATATATTATATATAATATATAATTCGTTCTCAAATTTTTAGAGTTTTGTCACTTTTAATGAACAGATACATTTTTCAAACAGCTTATGTAAAACTGTGATAAATAATTTTTACAAAACAATCAGTTTTTTAGCATGTCAAAACATGATGTTGTTTTGGGGATGAGGTTTTTAGAGTCAACAAAAATCCATAGGCGAAAAATAAAAATTTTATTATCTGCACGAGCATCTCAAAAAATCAATTTTTAATAACTTGTTGCCATTGCATTTACAAAAAGCTCTGATTAAAAAAAAATAAGTTAATGACTGCAGCAAATGAAACTTTAAAAAATGTTATTTTGGCACTTGATTATTTAAAATGAAATAAATAGGAAATGTGATAGCTTTTTTAAACAATAAATGCGAGACAAAGTTTTTCGGATCGTTTGCAATACTAAAGTGACTCATTCAATGAAACGATCAAAATGAATAAAAATATAATTTAACTTGCACGAGCACGTGGTCTTGGCCGTTCAAGAAATGATGTTCTGACATGATACATTAAAATAAGCATAGCAGATTTCATTTTAATCCCCCCTTTTTGTTAGCCCCTTTATTTGACAACTTCATAACATGAGCCTCCGGTTTCTCCGGCAGATTATACCGGATATTCACCGGGCTCACTGATCGGAAACCACTGACTTTTTTAAAATTATTCGAAATACTTAGGAGTTTAGAATAAACTTCTGGCTAAATAAGAGGCTCTAGAATTACAGACAGGATAAATGCGACTGTAAAATGCGACTAAATGGAATAATCTATTTTAGCCACTTTTTTGCTTACTAAGTATAGAGTATAAAATATTGTAATCGTCAAAAAATTCAAATTCGACGAATTTACACATGTTAAAACTCTCCCAGTTCGAAAAACGCATTTTTGACTTTATATATCTATGCCTGTCAATGATAAAGGTAAGTTAAAAACTTTATAAATTAGAAGAACGAAATTTAATACACAAAATACTGCATCAAATTTTGTGGAAGGGGGGAAGACACATTTCAGGTTATATCTGGCTGTCAGGCGGTTCGAATAAATGTTAACACGGCACTTGCAAATTAAAAAGATAAAATTGGACTTACAGATTTAACAATTATAAAGTAAACACTTACCGAATTGTGAGAAAAATCCAACAAGAAATTGACTGCCCATCGGTCTATAATTTCAAAACCCTGTAAACGCGATAGAGCAAAAATGCAATGACAAATATATCAAATGTGATGTGGGATTTTTTTTTCAACTTTGATTGCAAGTATTGTGACTGCATGCGCAGTTTTGTGTCAAATATTTTTTTTTTCAATCATTGAAGCAAAAGTAGTCTAAAATACAACTTCGATTTTTGTATATTATTAATCACTCACTTGGCATCTCCGACGCATTCATTGAGGATCCCATCATAGGTTCAACAAATATGCTCAATTCGTGCCAAAGGATAAAATTTCATAACACTGCATACCAGTTTCATAGGTGGTGTTCTCCGAAATTACAGAGTATACAAGAAAATTTGGGGAAGATTTCTGTATTAAACACTTAACTGTTTTGCCCGTATGTCGTACGTACATCGATTTAACGAATCTTGATAGTTGTAAACAAAAAATAAACCATTCATAATAATTAGGATTCAATAGTAAAATGACTTCGAATACGTAGAAAAGTCAAGTATTCGATTTATTTCTATTTGAATCAAAATAAGAAAATGTTACCAAAATAGAAGGTATCATCTTATTTGATAGTAAAGAAAATAAAACTGTTAAGCGGTTAATCGCAGGTTAATACTTATATTCGATTACACCTGACTCAAAAGGCAATCGATTCTCTTAACATCAGAGCGTAATCGGTACTCAGTGGATATCGGTTATGGGGCTTTCACAAAGGCTGACACTGATACTGATACAAATTTGAGGTGTGTTTCTTCAGAAGGGGTATTGATGACTATGCTCTAATGGTTGTGATTCTGACAAAGGTTGAGAAGAGTAAAGGACGAGTTCTCTTGATATAGTTATTATTTAAGAATGTGAGGGAATTTTCATAGATGTAGGTACCGTTACAAGGATAAATGGCAGTAAGGGCTAAGAATGAAATGAATAATAATAATAATGAAATGAAAGAAACCATGCATACTAATAACGTCACCGATGCAAGACAGCAAACTAGGCTATATCTATCAAATTGCTTCAAATTAGTATAGTAACATTCGAGCGGAAAAAATGATGTCAAAGTTATCAATAGAGTCCAAAATTTGATACTGACTTCCTAATACTCATACTTTGCATTGATTTTTTATACCCGATAAAAAGTAACGATTTGATATAATATCACACTATCCTAATCCCGCCGCAGCTCTACGAAAGGATATATTATACATGAGGTGCGATCTGTTTTATGGAATATAACAGCTAGTCATTACTGTGTATGTTATTACTTTTATAAAACGATGATTTAATTCCCGTGGGCAAACTTCCTAGGTATAAATTTATAATGAGGACTACAATACCAAAATTATTAACATGCACTGGAGTAGAAAATGTAATTGTTGCCGTGGTCTGTAACTGATTGCAGAGTGTAATTGGCTTCTATATCTAATTGTTGTCAATGGCTTGATAAGGAGTTTCTCGAAGGGTATAGATGTTACTTTTCTCTACGAGCATATTTAAATTATAAAAGCATCTTACAGCATTCATTTTCTTGTCTATAAAAATTGGCAGTTAGAGTTTCTGTCTTTGGTGCAAATTATATTTGGAAGTGAAAGATTTCCTGAATAATTTTACATATTTGGAAGGGTGCAGGACAAAATGTGCATATGTAGGGAAATAAGCTCAAGCAGCACTACATAACAAAATATATCGAACTCAAAGAAATTAAAAGAAGTCTCATTATGAATACTAATTTTAACACACTATTACAAAACCCAGAAAATTAAACAATATTTAACACTAAACCTACTGGCGATTCATTTATCCATTGGAATTGCCATTGGAAACGGGTCATTTGACCCGCTCGTGGTAACTTTAGTGTTGAAGAAATGAGGGAAAAGGTTTCTAGCTTTTTACCAGCATTTTGAAGATTCTTTGAACTTTCGTTGGTCTTTTTTTAACGCAAAAATGTGGATAGTTAAGAAGCATAACAACCAATCACAATAATCCCTGTTTATAGGACTTAGTTTTGTGGTAAAGGATGACTGGCTGTAATTAGCACAAGTTCCTGTGTTAAGAATTAAGTTACCCACGTGGTTTTCTTGGGCGGAGCCAGCTGCAATTATGTAAACACCACGGGATCTGACTGTTGATGTTAGTATTTTTTTTTCCTCCAGAAGAAGCGAAATTGGACCTGGTACGAGGGGGAGTGGGATTTCGGCTCTCTCCTGAGAGAAATTTTATGTTTATTTCTCCAGGCTTGCTACTATGGCGTACTCCTGTGCCTTTTGTTGTTAATATTAACCAGTAAACCACATAAAAGACAATTTGTGCCTTCATGTCATTTCACCCAGTATATAATCTTCACTATCAGATAAATTATTTTTTAATCAAGAAAGAAGCAATAATTTAATTTAATTTAAAATTTAACAACCTGCCTTCCTCTTTTTATCCTCTTGTCCAGGGGTTCTCAAACTTTTAGACATTGCGACCCCCTTTTTAGACTAAGTATTTTGGCGACCCCTCAACGTTTACTCTTTCTGAAGTTTAGACAGAATTTTTGAAAATTTTACTCGTACTCAAGAGTTTGTAGAGTATGTGTCAGGTATTGGCGCCATATCTCTTGACACTTCATCTTTCTCCTTATTAGAATCACCTCATCTCGAAACTTTGATTGAACAGTTCACAAACTTCATTCCAGTTAAGGATATGAGTGGGGTTGTGTGGATAGTCAATCCGTTCAGTTAACAAGCCGTAACAAAAGCTGAGCTAAGTGCCCATCATCATGATCAACTGATAGAGATTTCAAGTGATCAGTCAGCTAAAGTAACTTTTAACAAAGGTTATATCGACAAATTTTGGATTTGTATTAAAAAGGAATACCCAGAACTGTCCACAACAATATTAAAAACCTTGATGGAATTTTCCACATATTACAACAGTAGACGAATAAATTCTTTAAAAAAATCAAGAAATCGTTTGATACTGGAAAATGACATTGTTTTGTGTGTTACAAAGCTCATTCCAGACATTAAAAAATTGGTTAATTCCAAACAAGCTCATGTATCCCATAAACTAATAGAACACCAAAACCAACTTCTATGTGTACTCTTTCTTTTTAATGAAAACTACAGCAATAAATAAATTTCCTTAAACTTTTCTTCAACAACTCGCCCCCCCTGGACACATCCCGCGACCCCTCTGCGGATCGCGACCCACCTTTTGAGAGCCCCTGCTCTAGTCCATGCCATTAAACAGTTTTAGATCTATAACCCGTTGGAATGAAGAAAATAATACAACTAAACTCCTCAAGCAGTAATCAGGAAATACAGTTTTTTTTCCCCCTCGCATAGCAATTGACACTGTTCGGACTGTGCCACTATAACAAGAATCATTACCACTGAATATTTCCCTTACCTTAACACCTTTTTTTTTTTTTCGAAACTTTATCGCAGAATTGCATTTTTTCTTTAGAATATTTTCAGACAAATTTTGAAAACTGTCACAAAAACATGCTCTGTATCAAAAAAAAATAGCAAACACTCAGATTTAACGAATGGAATGCTTTCGAAAAGAGACACTAACAGGTGTTGAGACAGACGCCTGTTAAAATATCACAGGCATCTATTTCAGAGCCGAATGCCGACGAAAGGCATTCGCATATGAATGTCATCTCATCCCGATGCGAAATGGGTGTTCCTTGAGGGAGGGGTCGGATTTTCTGTGTAACAATCCTCGGATTCCACTGAGGAGTGAAAATGGGGATCGTTTCACCGGCACATCCTCTATTAGAGGACCCACATCGGCGCCTTTTGCCATTACTCACACCGTTCTTAGGGGACTCCAACAAGATTTCGCAGTCATAACTCGGAAAATGATGGTTATATTTTTCGATGTAAAGGTCACTGAAAAATGAACCGAAATACGATTTTTTTTTTCTTTAGAAGAAATAAGAGTTTCTGGAGCAGATAGAAAAGTATCTAAAAAATATATTAAGTGGGAAAAATTACGGCAGTTTCTAATTCAAATATAGATAATTTTCATTCTCCGATACCATAAATGAAAATAATTCATTCGTGGATTCGGAGAACGGAAAAGTCACGGAAGAATGAATCGAAATTCGAACCCTTTTTTTTAAAAGGAAATCAGGGTGAAATAGATGGAAAGAATATCTGAAAAATTGATTAGGTGAGAAAAATTGGCTTTCAATGTAAAAATAAATCATCGTCAATTACCAAATCCATGAATAAACAATAGTTTCATTTGGTAATTAATTAACTTCGGAAAAGTGAAATAAATATTGCAATAAAAAAGGAACGGAAAAAATGATTGCGTATTTTCCATCGTAACAACCCATACGTGCAAAATTAAAAGGAAATTTAAAACAATGAGTTTCTGAAATTGGAAACTCGTGCATAAAAAATTCGATTTCATCCGAGGTAGCCATTCCTTCCCTAATAAATTTAACTTCTTATCCAATTGTTCTATGGAACATGAATAACACCTTTCGTTTCAGGAATTTGTCTCTTCACTCATTCATTTGGGAATCCGAAGAATAACTTGAGCTGTATATGGATTGTGTGTGTTGCCCGTGTACAATCATAGAGTCTTCAACAGATTTAATTTCAAGTTATAAGATAGAGAAATGATAACTTTATAACTATGCGACGCCAGTGCAGGATGGTTAAGAGAATAAATTTCTGAAATATTTTTTGCTTACTGTTGATAATTTGATTTAATTTCATAGATTAACGCCACATTTTAAAACAAAAAAATATGAAAATATTTAATCATGGTCAGATGACACAGAGGACAATTGATGCGACGATTCGTTTCCCACTAATGTCAGGAGGTTTCAATTTGAACTAGTTAACTTTCGTCAAAATAAAGACGTTTTCTGGGAGGTTGGAAAGTTTAATTATATTATAATCCCATTTTCAAGTATCAAGAGAGTCTTTTGGAATAGATTTCGCAGTTTTGAATGCGGCTGGCGATAAGGACGTCACCTGATCTAGCGTTCCCTCGCCAAACTTCCTAGCAACACTAACCGGATAATGCTCGACTTTCCACGTTAGTTAGTTTAGATATATTAACACTCCGTTTAAAAACAACAAAAGGAACTTTTTGGAACGGATCTCGTAATTGTGAGCAATGGTCAGACGACGGCTACGACACTTGATTTCGACATTAGAATCAACATAGTTTATTACAATCCAATCCATACCGAATTACATATACGGTATATCTTAAGTAGAATCGGCTTTCAAAAATGAAATTTTCAGTGGAATTAATTTTTAAAAAAATCTGAAAAATAAATGTCTAGATTATGATCTGAATACGGTGCTTTTTTTTATAAGCCTAAAATTTGTAAAAACGCACCTAAAGTGAATTTTATAGAGCATGATAGGAATTTTTAAAAGGCTCTAATACTCTTAATGATAAAGATTTAATTTTCACAAAATTCTGTAATTTCTCAATTTGTGTATATGTTGAAACACTTTTTTTTTTATTTTCTAACTCATGGTAATTAAAAGCGATTTTTAAAAGATTCGCGGCATAAAAAGGAAAATATTTCTTGTTTGGGATGGTCAGAAATAGAAATATTTTTTGTTCTTATGTTGAAAACGCGGATGGGCTTCTCCTTTACAGAACTAACTTTTCTCACGAAACTCATAACTGTATTTTATGTATCTACCTATAAAATATGCCGACGTTCTTTCTGCTGCTATTTTATGTCTCTTAAAAATAAATAAAATAGGCTGAGGCAAGAACTAAAAAAAGAGAAAATTTTAACTATGTCTTTTTCTATGTCTATGTCACTTTTCGTCTATTTTTCATCCTGGAAAAAGAAGTAAAACCAAATGAAATTGCAAAAAAAGGAGAAACAACTATAAAAATATGTCCATACTTCAACAAATGAAAGAAAGTTAATGATTTCATGGTCTTACACGCTATACCTACAAGTATACAAGTAATTATAAAATATCATTCGCTGATCAAATAATGTTTCCAATAAAAAGAAACAGCTCTATATACACGTGTGGGAGCCTAACTGAATCTTCCCAAAAAATGTGCGACTCTTCAGAGGGCTGGGGTTTCAGTGGCGAGGTGCCCAGGGGGTTACGGATATTCATGGATTCTGTTTCACAACTAACATCAAAATAATGTAAACAAAACATGAAGAGACTTCTTAAAAAATAAAAATATATATTTAAAGTTAAAGGGAGAAATTTACAGGAGGGGGGGGAGTGTTTATAGGAAAAGGAAAATGGATTAAAACATGGATATGAAAGAAACAGAAAATTAGAAAAAAAATTTAGGAGGACGTTAGAAACCTAAAAAAAGTACAGTATGTTACTGAAACAACTAACCGCATAGTTAGCAATATATATATATCGAATATTTTTTTTTTTCGAAAAAAACAAATTTCAAGAAATTGAAATTTTTGTTTGATATTTAAGCCATTGATTATATTATCATGCATTTCCTGTTTATTCAAAGATTTCATAGATTTTTTTTTCTTTTTCGAAATTAAAAAGAAGTGCGCTTGTAATATTTTCCTTCACAGTTTGATTTCTGATTTATTAAAAATATCAATATTCCATTCTGATTTGTTTCTCTTTCTCTTATATTTTTTTAATAAGGCTTATGATAATGAGAAATCATTTCATGCTTACAAAAATTATTGATTGCAATATCAAATTTTTAATATCAAATTTTGTAATGATTTATTTTTACTGAAATGCAAATCACAACTCTTCTTTCTTTTTTTTAAGCATTTATATATTGACTTGAAGATATCCCGAATACTGGGCTTTAATAACACTTTTTCTTTAAAAAAATTAATTAAAAAGCACCTTTAAAGTAAGCTTAATAATACAGATAATTTCCAACCATTTTCCTAACAATTAATGAATACCGCAGTGAAGATAAATAATGTATAAATGATTCATGAATTAAATATATTTTGTATCATTTTTATTAAAATCAATTTAAAAATTTTGAATTATATACATTTTAAAGTGATTTTAGCTTTTGCATCTTTTCAATATTCAAATTGTGAGTTAGAATCACTTTCCAAACGATTTACAGAATATAACAAATCGAACAAATTTAATTGCCGCATTTTTTACAATTTTATACGTTTTAAGATGTCGAATACAAAGGAGGTTTAAATTGAAATTGTTCCTTCCATTAATTAAAAGACGACAGAATTTACGAATAGGAAATGCAAATGTCTGGGGGAAATGGAGAGCGAATAAATTGACGCAGCTATACTTGGTGTAACATTATTTCAAAAGAATGGAGCTGTATAATCATTAGTTCCAGATAAACCATTGAAAGAAATCTGTTGCGTTTCGTTAATGAATCATCAATTGTATTGAGATCGTAAAGCTTTTGGCTTTGTCTACTAGAAGCAATTTGATACGAACATGAATAAAGGTAAGCAAATTGAGGAATAAAAAATAATTGTCTAAGCTATGAGAATGTTTTGAATTATAGAAAATGTAATTACTTTTCATAAATTTTTAAAGGGAATTTTTAACCACTGTCTCTGATTCATCAGAAATTCTCTTCTGCAAATAGAATTCGGTTTTTATTGATCTGAAGCAAATAAAGGAGGAGGAGAAATGTTTACAATTTATAAGTTTTTCTCTTACTAATGGTACTTTAATTTAGACGAAGGGTTCTTCAGTTTATTTCTGAATAAATCCAGGACCAGTCATAAACTTAGTTACATGAAATGAGCCTTCGAAATTTTCAAACTATTATATGTCATTATAAATGTAGTGGTTCATACAATCTCATTACGAAATGAATAATTTCGACCACCCTGTGAAAAGGTAACCTTCAATTTCTTATCACATTTTATCATTCGAACTGATATCAGTAACTTATGAGTTCAATGACAAACAACAACCAAAAGTATTCATTTCAGTGTTTTAAAATTTTAGATTAAATCAGATAAATGCATGATCAATAACACACAGAAATCTCATTTCCTTCCAAAAATATTTATCCAGTAAATATGTAATGATACCTCTCATTTAATTTATATCATAATTAATTTCCTAATTTTTATTTTAAAATTTACAGAAGCTCATATTATTTCAAGATCTGAAACACACTTTTTTTATTTAATTATTTCTAAGACATGTTTTTAAAAAATTGTTGATACTGTGATAATCGTGCCGCGAGCGGAAGGATAAAAATCTCTAACTCCAATGACGTAGATATAAAAAAATCTCTAAAGATATCTAAAATTAGACCAAAGATATCCAAAATTACTTTTCCTGTACTGACAAGCATCAAATGCCCTAAAGACACCAAGGGAAAATTTCATTCATTTTTTCTCTTTCGTCTCATTATGAGCAGACGCTTTTCATCAGCTTCATGAACAATATATATATGTAATATATAATTACTATTTGAGAGCAGAAGGTGGTTTCGAAGACCCCCTGAACTATTACGTTAGTGTTATTCCATAACGGGAAGCAAGTATTATGTACAAGCAAAAGTGACGAGCACAACACAGAACAACACAAAACGAAATAACGAAAAGCTGATGAAACTTCTATCCCCCCTGAATATATATCTTTAGATTTTAATAGGGATCTTTGACGCATGTCAATCACATGTTCAACTCTTGCAAGGGAATCATAGCGATAATTTAATGGAATGTGCTAAGCTGGACAGTTTCTATCCTTCCGCTCGGAGTGTGGGAATTAGTTGGCTTTTAGCCGATTCAGCAATTCTGCCAAGTTTCTGTTGAATTAATTAACTAGAACAAGTGGAATGGATCAGGAAATTAGAGAATAGTTTAGAAGGAAGTTATATGGGCTAAATTAAGATAAATCTTTGGAAGTTCAATTTTCTTTAAATAACTATGTCAGAGATTTCGTGCTAATTTTATTTTGCCACATGAAAAAGAAAGAAATAAGACTCGGAAAAAAGTATTATGGGAGAGCTGCATCAATACTCCTTTTACGTCAAAATCCACACTATAGAAAGGCACATTAACAAGCACCAAAACCTCTTCAAAACCACACAAAAGATAAGACCAAAATATCACTAATCAAAATCAATTTAAATTCTTCCATCTTAATTGTAACATAATCAAATTTGTATCCTTATTTTTAAGGGGGGCTTTTTTCGCCTTTTACTTTGTTCTCATTCAGCTGGTTAGAAAACTCAGTGATAAAGGCACCTGGGAAGCAGGATGGCTTTATGTTATAAGTTTTACTTCGAAAAATAAAAATCTGCATTGTGAAACATAAACCACACCATTTTTTAAAGATACAAAGTGCGCAAATATGAGGGTGTCTTAACATTAGTCTAAATTAGATTCATCAAATAGCTTTGCTATCGGTGTTTCGTGCAAAGCCTCGATAAATCAACAATGAGTAAGCACAGTGTGAAAACCTCTCGCACGGTGAAAGTAGCTTTAATCCGGTCAAGGCACAAACAAAACAGCTCTCGGGACAGCAGGTCGGTTCCCCTCGCATTCCTGCCAATTAGTCTCCAGACAAATTACGAGGACCGATTCTTCTCCTAATACCTTGCAAACGATAATTACCTCTCCGCCTTTCCCCCTTCTCTCATCTCGCGTACTCCCAAAATGATTTTTCACCCCCGCCCAAAAAGGTCGCAGGATTAACTGCTGATTGACACCGGCCACGCGCGATGAACGTGTTTCCCCCACCCCCGTCGCGTTCCGTGCACCCCCCGCAGCACTCTCCACAGCACAAGACAACAACAGAAAGTGTCCCTCTCTCGGGTGTTAATCTAAAACCATGGATGCGGTTGTCATGGTAACGAGGAGGGAGGCGTCAACTGCACAGTGCGGGGGGTTGGAAGGCTTTAGGATCGCCGCAGTTGGATCCGTCCTCTTTTTCGAGAGGGAGAGTTGGGCCCGGGCCAGGAAAGGGATCTGGTGCAGACAGCGGACTCTATTCTATGCCACCAATTCCAAAAAGAAAAGTCGAATTTATTTTATAAAAATTTATGTTTGGTCAAGTTTTGGTAAACCTCCATCCCATTTTTCATTTCAGAATGTCAACCCATTCAACACAATATCAAGACCATTAGTTCATTGTCATCTGAGAGCCCTTGTACATATATTTATTTATTTACAGATAATCCGAAACTGAAAGTATCACATTGAATTTATAAATAATTAAAAGAACATTTTGATTTTTTTTTGTGTGTATGTGTTTTTGTATATGATTTATAAATGCATGTAAATTGTGTATTTCCTTTATATATTGTTTGTGCATATTATATATAATCTGTTACTTAATTGTGTAAAGTAACAAATCTGAAATGAAAATCTTAGACAGATTTTAATCATAATCTAAATAAAAGTCATGGCGTCTTTGTAGGCATGTTCTACACAGCCTTCTTAACTATGTCTGCATTGAATTAAACTTTGCACCTTTTTTTTATGATACAAGAGAAAAAAATGTAAATTTAAAAATATAGAAATTGCTTAAATGTATACTACTATTATAATGTGAAAGTTTGGATGGATGGATGATGTGAGTCAATCACGCCAGAACAGCTGAACGAAATTGGATGAAATTTAGCACAGAGATGGATTATAGACTAGAATAGGACACAGGCTATTACTTACTCCAGCTTATTGAATGGTTAATTTTTTATTAATTAAAAACTAACTTTTCCACCATATGTGTAAAGCTTCAGCTTGTCTTTTTCCAACGCCAATGAAGTTAGTCTTAAGTTTCCGAAAGATTATTTTAAACGATTTTGTTTATTTTCTTTGTGTTTGATACATTTAAAACTTTGTAAAATAATGGATTTTTCTTATTCATTTTGAAGTACTTTTGAATTAAAATCAAAATGGAATAAAGGAAATCAAAAATTTCTAATCTATATTGCGTTACTTCAACTGACGTAAAAAATTCACGCATTTCCGTTGACTCAATTGGCGTTGAAATTTCATGAATGCATACAGTTTGATAACATTTTACAATGTGATCAGACCATAAGTCACTCTTAATCACTCTTTAAATTTTTTTTAAAAAAAATTAAATAATTTAATAAATGTAAACGAGACTTGGAAATTAGAAAAATAATAATGTTTACGAAATATTTTGGTCACATTAGCAGAATTTTCGAAGAATACCATTAGAAAAATTTTAAAGCAAATGATTAACAATTTGCACATTCAAAAACTATTTGATTGTTTCCCTATTTTTTAAAAACAAAAAAAAAAACCCGCACTATTTAATTAATTGCTTCCAAATGTTCCTTAAAATTACTCTTCATTATTTGTAAAAAAAATTAATTTCATATCAAATAATAATTTTCAAAAAAATTGGCCAACAGGGAATTTTAAAACTCAACTGTTTCATTCAATATTTTCATTTTTATTTATAGAAAAAGTTTCACGTGATTTTATATGCCATATTATTTCCTTCATAAGTATTTTTTTTTTCAATAAAATATTAAATCTATCCATTTTAATGCACGGGCAGAGTTGAGTACATCAACTATTAATATATTGGCGAAGCCAAGTTAACAATAGGTCCGCGATTTCAAATCTTGTGCATTGTAGGAAAAGCTCATTTCTATCTGGATAAAATTCTAAGCGAAGTATTTTTATTTGATTTCGCTAAAGCGTGTCACGATTTTTTTTTTTCGATTTTGATTAAGGTAAAGATTTTTGGTGTTTTAAAATTTTATTAGCAAAAAAACGAAGGAATTTAATTAATAAGTTTAAATAAATTAACTAAAAAATTTTTGATTTGGAAAGATTAAATTATCGGTCCAAAAAATATGTAATTTGCGGAGAAAACCAGCTCAAGTTTTATTTATTGAGTCACATATCGATTTTAGATTTCTAATCGTTTTAAAATGTAAAAATAGATAGCAATACTTAATTTACGAAGGAATTTTTGTTTTCTCATATTTGCAATGGAGAAAATGAAAGTATTGTAACTATCAAAAATTCCATCTCAAGATTTTTATCTATCTTCGAAATTCAGACTTAATCTAATTTAACTAAATTAGTTTTGAAACTGAATAAGTGGCCAATAATGCATGTGAAAAGTTTGTTTGTTTTTTAAAAAAAATATTACACGATAAAATTCCGAAATAGATAAAAATATAAATATTCTAAATGCTTCGATATACAAGATACCTAAAAAAATATAATAAGCATTTAATTCTTTAAATAATGCGATTATACTTTAACTTCCAAAATTTCATGAAGAAAGATACCTAAATTTATGAAAATGCACTGCATACTGTAGAAAGAAATAATGGAAAGTCAGTCATACCAGACCCGCCAGTAGGGACTGGGAATAAACCATAAAACTGAATGACCGGACCGCCGTCTCACTGCTAGGAATTATGGTTGAGTCCTAAAGGCCAACACCGGCCACGGTACAAGCCTTCCCATAGGAAGTACCGTAATTGATGGGAGGGGACTAACCTGCACCTCCAGGGTGGCGAGTTCCAACCACCACCTCGAAAGCATTTCATCCTCATTTCGAAGTCCCCCCCCAGAGGGGAATATAAAAAAAGTTATAGAAAAATTAAAAGGCAGATATTAAAAGTTATTGATTTAGATATCTATAAATCTGACCAGATTTAGTGAAAGTTCTTTTTCAATTTGCGGAGATAATTTGAATATCACGGAAAGTTTATTAGAAAAGTAGAATCGGAACTTAAAAACATATTCATTAAATTTTAGAATATGGAAAGATAAAAAATAATTAAAAACAAATTGCTTCGGTAACTATATAATATTACTTCCTTTTAGCAATATTTGGGCTTATACAATCGAACTCATCAGTTGTCTCATTGAATTTTTCAGCGAAAAACGAAGGTGAAATTAGAAGCAATTCATTTCTTCGCTCTTATATAACGTGACTACGATATTGGTAGAATATCGTATAGCCACCATTCAGCATACTCCTGCACAAAACGGGCGGCGGGGGCCGAATCGTCTTATGAACCTGAGGGTTCTATGTTCAAGACCCGATTCTATCGATGGACCGTCATGTAAGCGGGTCTGGTGCGTGTTAAATCCTCCGAAACCAAATGTCATCTAATTGGAAAGGTGTGGAAGTTTAGAGAAAGGGGTGCCAACCCAGGTGTCGTCTTCGTCAT
This sequence comes from Argiope argentata, assembly GCA_026289955.1. NCBI lineage: Eukaryota > Metazoa > Arthropoda > Arachnida > Araneae > Araneidae > Argiope > Argiope argentata. The sequence goes on along the minus strand of JAOUZG010017793.1, from coordinate 485,085 downwards.
CTGAATTACAAAATCTGTTCTAAAATAGTCTTAGTGTAGCTAAAACTAAACTAAAGCTGCACAAAATGACCAACTAAAGAGTTTCTAAAAGTGGCATGCAAAACATTTTTTTAAAAATAATCTCTGCTAATGAATTTATTGCGCGAGGAATGGATTTTTACCGCGCCAAAAGAGATAATTTCGAAGACAAATGTTTAAATCCCGATTAAAACTAATTATATATTCAAATTGCCTTTTTCAGAAAAGAGGGATTTGATTTTTGCCTATGATAAAACTTAACAGTTAAATGGGCAACATCGAAGGTATAATTGAACGTGTTATTATTGTAATAGCAGTAAATGGAGGCCAATTTGACACACAAATAAACTCTACCATTTCAGAATGTTGAGTTCTGAATTGAAAATTTGTGCACTAGCATGAAATTGATTTGATAATTAAGTCAACATTTCAATTTCTGCATCATATGTGTGACACCTCATCCCCTCCGCTCCTTTTCCGGTAAAACCAGAATTTAGTAGTCTGTTAAACCATTCTATAAACGTATTTAGCAAAAAAAAAAAAAAAAAGTCTGGAAGGCAGAAACTTTTTTTTGTATAGAAACTTTTTTTTCACAATTAGGCCGGCATCCCAATTACTTACAGCATAAATCACCAGAGCATTCAAACACTCCTTATTATTGAATCTGCCATTCTGAGATTTCTTAAATGCTCAGCTCCTGTATCCCTACTTTATTAAATCGAAATTCCAACCGTCAAATAATCAGTATTAGATGTGATTAGCAAATTTTTTTTATGCCATGATAATTAGATATTTTACTATTGAACAAATATGTACAAAATTGCATTTCTGAAATAGAAGTTTTCATCTAAATTTGCTAGTTGGTACCTCTAAATTGTTGTTGTTGTTACTTATGGCAGTTGCCATGGACAAGCCCCCTGCTGATACAGCAGCAGATTTAAGCCGAAAGGAACGTCTCTTGTTTTTTAAAGTAGCGCCAACTAGGGTCAAGAGTACGACTTCGCTACTCACTCACCACATTTGCTTTCAAAGCTCCTTTTTACAAGGGGGCACAGTCACACATCTCACAGGTAGCACACAGAAGAGCAGCCATGCCCGAACCGGGACTCCCAAAACGCGAGGAAGACGTGCTACATATGTGACAGAAAGCCAGGACATCTGAATTTTTTTAAAGCATATTTTACCAAATTTTATCGCCGGAAATGTGAAACTTTGAGTATGTTCAGACGAATATGTGAAAACATTTTATTCATTGACACAATTTCGTTATTGGGGCTGTAAAAAAATTTATTGTTGCAATTTTTTACTGTCCCCTTCTATAGAGGACAAAGTTCAGATAATTTCCCTCTTTATTTAAGGAAACTTTGTAATTGGAAATATATATCTATATGCAATATTTAGGGAAATAAAAACGTCTCCTAGTTTGTTTGTTTTTTGGGGGGGACAACTTGTATATGGTCAGTTTTCAATGGACAATTTTCATTTATTTTCTCGTATACATGGTATAAAGGAACTACGATAATCATCTAAATCTTCAAATTCGGGATTTTGACGAATCCTTTACGTTTTAGACCTTCCTTCTTTTGAAAAACGTATTTTTTAAAACATGTTTATGTTTCTTTCATTGATACTGAAAAACGTTTTGAGCTAGACTGTTTATCTTTATTCCAAATTTACTGACTTCTGAGTAAATTATGATTAGAAGAAGTTTGTTTTGCCAAGCAAAAATTAATTGGATAACTGCAAAGCGAAAAGAGCTAGATAGATGATAAAATTCGGTGCATAGATTTAACACTTATAGTGCTATTAAATACTGACCTAAATGTAATTGCGAATTGACTGTCGAACGGTCTGTAATTTTAGAAACAAGCAAACACACTAACTCAAAAACACATATCAAAAATAGTTTAGAATATTGTAATTACAAGCGTAATTTTGTGCCAAATTTTTGCTTCAACTGGTTCTGAAAAGCGTATCTAAAATACAAATTTTGTTTTCAGATACTATAAACAGCATGTCAGGAATTAATCGCCAAAAAAAAAAATCTTTCCAAAGATGCCCCGATACATTCGGTAAATCTGCTAAATTCTGGTCAAAGATTAATAATTTAGGTACTTAAGAATTAAATCTTCGATCGATGTTACGTATTGACGTATTAATCGGTCGGTCTTACGTATTAAATCGTCGAACCAACCACGCCAAATTTCATTTTGAGGGCCAAAATTCTTTAATGCTTTTGAATATATTGGTTTGCCCCGTATGACAAACCAATTTTGGCGCATAGGCGATCTAGTAGCAGCCGGGTTTTGATTTGGTAAAAATGATCGATGGCCTAATACGTAAGTGCCATATTTTGTAACTATTGTATGCTAACGTAATGTAAAGCGCCCTCTGCAACAACACTTTCATCTGAGAGCATGCAAAAAAATTTGGGAAAAGCACTCCCATGTACAAAATTTTAAAAAAAGTAAGCAATGAAATTATTGAGAAAAACTTAATAAATTTTTCAAAAGAAACTAAAAAAAATAGTTTCGATTCCACGAAATAACAAGCAAAATATCGATAACGCATCGATTATCATTGCTTCCTTTAAATGGAGAAATTCTTCGAAACCTTCGATTCTTCCTTAAATATGGATTCTGAAAATTAAAATGCCCTGAGTTTGCAAAACAAATTTCTCAAAACTTTTAGATTTTGTTATTTCGGATAAAGAAGTTCGCCTAAAGCCGATTTCCTCAGTATCGTTTTTTCAACTCTTTTTTTTTTCTGGAACCAAGAGAAGTTCAATCTCCTTTTCCTACATAAAATTATGGAGCTCAGGTAAGGCCATACACGGCTTTCGAGAACGATAATCACAGAATCTTTGCATAGATTTCTGGTTTGAATCTCGTATATTTACTTAATTTATCTCGACAATATGTATTTTAGACATCTTTCCGCCGATCGAAGGACACCAAAATTCGACAAAACTACAATTGTAGTTTTAAGATAACTTACTGGAGGGATCCTCTTTTACCCACTTTTACCTCTTTTATTTGGACTACATTTGATTCAAACAATGAAATCTTAAAAATTGTTGGAAACTTAACAACTTTCTTTGTTATCAAAGAGTAAAATACACCGTTTAAGGTAGATCGACTATGTCGAAAAGTCGATTTTTTTACGAAATTAAGACAATTTATTCTACTTAATATTTTAATGTTTGAACAGATTTCTTCATAAAACCATTAGACTTTTGTTTCTGAGTCTATTTTTTGTAAAGTTACAAAAATATTTATATTTGCATTTGCATACATTTTAATGTTATTTTACATCTTTTTCTCAAATTCTAATTCTTGATTGAATTTTCCTGCAAAACAACTCCTAAATTAAAATCTAATGCATTCTTTTTGTTCATATTGCTATAAATTCTTATTAAGTACTGCAATTCCTGAGAAATAATTTATTTAATTAAAAATATAGTGATTTTAGTGTTTCACAGTTTGAAAAAGATATTGAAAATTGCATGTCATTGATCAGCAGAACCTCAATATTTAAATAATGGATGGAAATACAGGCTTAATTTTTAATTCGGGAGCTAGATTATATATCCCTTAAGCCATCAGACTTTTAAGCAAGTTATTAGATGCATCTCTAAATTAGAGGCTAAATTTGCTTCTTATCACTCTTTAGCCAAAAACAGCCCTTTTTTTCCATTTTTTAAAACTTTTGCTACTTAAAACTATCCTATTTGGATTTCGATTTTTTTTTCAATCTCTTTTATCCATGTATTAGAAAATATAATAATTTTCGAACGTTTTTCAAAAAATTTACTGTAAACATAATCACATACTTTACAGAACATCAACTTTATTTTATTTTCTAAAAAAACATTTCATGATCATATTTCTTTAAAAAATCATTGTTATTGGTATTCCAACAATTTCTCCAATATCCTTACTTGTAAATAAAATAAATTTTTAACAGTTAAACTTTCATATTTTTATTTATTTAGTTTCCTTCATGAGTCAGCGTTTATCTTAAAAGATTTTAACCTCATGTTGAGATGGAACTTTAATGCTTACTCTTTATTTCGCTAATCCTTTAAAATAAGCTATCGCCGGCCGTAGGAAAGTGATGCCTACGCGTGTAAAATGAAATTTAATTGTTCACCTCGAGCAAGTATCCGCTGACCCAATTAGTCCGGGGGAAGCTCTTCCAAGTCTAATTGGCACATGAATCAATCACACGGGGAGTGGACTCTGGTCAAGAGACATTGCGCCCATAATTGCCGCGAAAGCAGAGCAATTATTACCGAGGATAGAATTCGGAATATCCTTCTTATGCATCCTGATTCATTTTCGAACGCATCGGAGCTTTGAAATGGACGAAGAAAAATGATATTACGCTGAAACAAGCATCGATCCAACAAATACGCATTTGTAACACCATTAGAAGATGAGCTGAATATTTTAAAAATAATTTTAATTTAAGTATAATCGTAATGATGGTTTATAGAATGATGCTAATATAAAATCGCTAAATATAAAATTTGTAGCGTTTTAAATAATCAAATTTAAAATGCTTCAAAATTTTATTTCATTACTAACTTCCTATTTTGTATATATATATATATATATATATATA
>JAOUZG010017793.1:447969-473988 GCA_026289955.1 Argiope argentata | reverse complement strand
TATATATATATATAGGGAGAGTGTGAACTAATAGTAGGAATTGAAAAAAAAACATTGAGATACTGTTCCAGATTTGGCAACAGTACCTCGCGACTGTCAAATTTACTCAAACACATTTCATAAAGACATAACCAAATGTCTGTATGAAAATGCTTTTCTTCACTTTTTTTTTTGTTTTTTAAACCTAAGTGCATAAACGAATTGAATAAAAAGGATAAATTGAGGTTTGAAATTGTTATTTTTCTTTTAAATTCAGGCATTGATTTTTTCGTAAAAATAAACACTGTTCAAACTACCGCTTATTTTTTCTTAATTTTAAATCCTTGTTACGTGTGTTTGAAGTTCCTGATATTTTCATATTTAAATGATAATAATAAATTATTTGGCTTTATAAACAATATATTTTCGGCTCCTTTAACGGCAAGCACGGGTGTGTTATTATACGTTTTCAATATTATTATTTGCTTGCATAATTAGTTAATTGTTTTCCAAATATTTTTTATGCATTAAGTGGTTTGCAGAGGTAAATAGATCGGTAACCAATGATTTAAGTATTTATGAGCAAGAATGGAATCTGATGTCTCCGTTCTTATTCATAAATCCGCTTCGAAAAGCATCCAATCGCAGATTCCGACGATTTCTCCGAATCTTTAAGCAGGGTTAATATACGATTACAGTGCTAATCTATTTCTATAATGAGTTCGTAATTATAAACAAAAAAATTTTATTATAAGACAGAGAAATTGAAAGAATCAGATGAAAGTTCATACATTTAAAAATAATGAAGAATCGTATTTTATCATACATTCTGTCATAAGAGTAACAACGCTTATTAATCATTTGCAATCGATAGTGCCTCTTGGGCAGCATTCAAGACGATGCATCATTTTGACGTTTTATTTTTTTTTTCAATTTTGATTATTGAAAATACCTACGGAATGGTAAACAGACGGAAAAATTCAATTTTAAACACACACACACAAAAATTTGGAGCAATAAACAAGCCCTTGTATATTGAATAATTATGCATCGAATTATTTTTCAGAATACAAAGGGTTAAGTAATTTCTTAACATATTGTTAATTTCAGGATCATGTGATTAGCATGAAGTGCACTTTATGCTTTGATACTTTGAAAGATGAACAGTTATTAAGCTTTCTAATTCCCCAAATAACCTTAATTCACCCAGTCATTAAATGTAAAGATCTTACCTTTCACCTTTCTTTCTTTCTTTTTTCTTTGACGAAGTAAACGCGTTTTAATGCATATGCAAAAGCGTGCAGTTTTTCTCTGTTTAAGAATGAGTAATATTTATTCACGTACCGCAAACGCACTTACAGAAACTGAAATTGCTAGTGGCAAGCATACCAGAGGCCGGAGCATCCCCTCTAGAATTATCAGCCTCATTGGTTATTATCTCTTCGAAGGAGCTTCCAGCAGAAGAGTCACGTGATTGAGGAACTACCCACTCGCTCTGTCAATCTTGCAGGTGTTTGATGAGATTCATTCCTCCAGATGCGCTCAACACTCTCGGCTCCTCTCCCCTCACCTTGATTTGTATTTCTCTCTCATCGTATGGAGGATAATAGAACCTATTTCATATGCTGGTAATTGATTTTAAAATTAATTATAAGATGCTAGCGGAATTTATTGTTAAGGAAAATTATTCCAGTGGGAGCATGGTCAGAAGTTCTACCAACTTGAATAAAAAAAAGCTTTATACTTTATTCCACTTGAAAGAACGAAGACATGGGTGCAAAACACAGAAGAGAGCAGAATACTGTCTCATACTCCCGTGTCCGTGACCATCGTGGTCATTGAACAGTCGAAGTGAGCCCAAAGATAGTATAACTTCCATAAGTCATATGCAATATTAATTTCGGCTGCTTTACGTGGACTGCGAATGGAAACAGCAACATCAAAAAACAATCCTAGAATAATGATGTTTAAAAAGAAAATTTTATTTTAGAAAGCTGATTTCAAACAAAAAAAATATTGTTTTATGATTTTGCAACCACTATTAGTAGAAATCCGTTATACGTCATAGACAGCAAAACGCTACTAAACACTCATGACAGTAAAAAGCCCAAAAATTGTATTCAATAAACTTAAATTAACAAATTGGAAATTTCTAAGAACTCTTTTTCTTTTTAACTTTTTCACATTTAAAGTATACAAAAAAAGGATTGTAATCGTCAAACAATTCGAATTTCCGATTTTCATACCAGCATATTTTTCAAATTATGTCTGTTTCTCTGTGGACACAATAATTCACAAAACTTTAAGTTAGACCAAATAAATTTCATGCACGGACTTCAACACATTCGTGGATCTCTATCAAATTTCTAAGGAAATCCATTCGCAGAAACAGTGCCCAAATGCAAATAAGCACGATAAGTACAAAGCGACAACTACAAGAAATCGAAAGATAAAACTTAGTAAGAAAGTTTAGCATTTAAACTGCAGATTCCGAATCAAATTCTTTAAACCGACTCCGCAGCGGACTGACCCACTGCTATCCGCCTGCACTTTTACCCGCGTGTAAACATGATAACTCAAAAACTCAACGACATAAATAAATGAGCATTTATATAATATAACAAATTTGGTGTGAGATTTTGTTATCACATTTGTAGTCCGATGTCAAATTTTTATACGGAACTATAATCCATCTGAAAATAAAGACACAAGCTGGGAAACCTATTTGGCAGGGCGTTCGGTTCGCATTTCTTGAGCTATCAGTTCGAACCACTGCCAGCTGAAGGCTCCCCGTGTGCATGGTGGCTGGTGCACTCATAAATCTGCAGCAGATACAAAATCCTCTAAGTAGAGAGAATATCATAGGAAGGACTGGATCAGACCTGATCGTTCTTTGACTCGGGTATGAATTGTGATCTGCGGATGAGGGGATGAAATGCACGAACGAAATCCGTCCCGCATAGCAGGAGTAATTAAGAGGCACTTACAGCCCTAGAGGGCGTTATTGAAATCAGAAATGCTTAAACTCGATTTAAACTTGCCGACTTCGTTAGAAAATTTGTCTATGACGAGTGTCATAAGCAACAATAATACAATAAAAACATACAAATTAACCCTTTATCTACTTAAGATACTTATAAGTACAATTTAAATCTGGATTATATTTTCGTAATAAGACTACTTTTGCTGATGGTATTCTAAAACTTACGGAGAATGAAATCCAAATAGCAAGAAGTTAATATAAGCTAAAAGTAAGAATGAAATATAGTTAATTAATAATTTAATTAATTAAGGTGTTCCTATTAATTAAAATTTTTTCTTGGGTTCTCTTGAATTATTCTGAGAGGAAACGTAACTACTGGTGCAAAAAAAGAAATTGGGAAATTGATGGCAATATAGTTCAGTAGATAAAGGGTTAATAGATTTTCGGGTGCTTATGTATTTATCATATGACAACGAGTAATCTCCAAAAGAAGCCATCAATGATCGCACGCTAAATGCCGTAAATATGCTAGATCCCCGGAAAATGTTTATTTTTTCGTGACTGTAACTCGCCAATTCCATTCAAAGGATTCATGGCCTTATCCAAGATTCATGGCCAATTTTATATGAGGGAAAAGGATGGAGGTCATTACAGAAGGCGTAGTAAAATGTTTGAGAAATCATACCGTCTAGTTTAGATCATTTTTTCTCAGGCTGGAATAAAATTCTCTATAAGCTTTGTTATTATTTTTTTAATTAATTTTCACCTATACATTAAGATTTAATATGTTTTACACACCGCCAGTTATAAGATTTCTGTAAGTCACGCATGCGCGGAAAGAATATTGCGCATTGCGTGAGAGAGAAAACAATAGTAAACTCTTGTCTCGACGGGACAAGCACTTGCTTACTGTGCAGTTTCCGTTCGTGCATGGTCCTACTGGATGGTTTGCAACTGGCTGAGTGAAAGCCCACCTTTAAATCAATTTTAAAAAATCGGATTACTTTTTGATTCAACGTTTTGTGTTGGATTTAACTATATTAATATCCAATATTCTTAGTATTGGGCATTAATAGAATTTAATCATCACAATCAGAATTCTTGAAATAGACTAAAAGACAAACAGACTCTTTATTATAAATCACACGAAAGATATCAGCTTCAAATTACATTTATATAACATCAAATGATGCTTGACCCTCCAGAAGGATGTTCGTCCTGCAAATGTGCTGACAACCACAAAAATTCTCAAAAGCACCAAATCAGCAGCTTTCGAAGAGATATTCCGGTTACTCACGCGGAAAATAACTTTAGCAGAACACTTCCTTCTATGGGGTAGGGATTACCATTCTGGGTCATTATTCTTGTTCGAAGCTTGCTAATGCCTTCCAGTTTTCTGTTTCGCGCCTCTTTTTTTTAAGCCTCGCCTCCTTCCTTCCCCCTTGAGGTTCACACCTCCACCCTCCCCCTCGGACTGATAGAGAGAAGCTTTCCCAATCGGGATCGGGCTGGGATTATTCCGCTAATTACTTCGCCTTTTCTTAAAGACCGAAAATTTATTATCCTTTAACGTTTCCCGGTTACATTTTCAGGAAGAACAGTCGAAGTTTGTTTTGTGAAGATGAATAACGATATAGTTTAATCAGAGTTCATTTAGTTTTTTCCCCCCGTAAACGCCAAAAAAGATATGTAAACAGACCAATATGAGTTGAAGGGTTCCCTTTGGAATCTGAAGGTAATTTTAAGGCTTAGAGTCGAAATATGACACATTCAAAAACTAGCTGAGCTCAAATTAAAGAAAAATTTCGTTTATTTAGAAAAGAAAACAAATATTCAAGGGCTTGTTTTTCTCCCCACCCAGTCTCCAATGGATCTTTCAGGAGACGGGTTTCCAATGCATCTTCAATGGAGAGCTCTTCACAGAGCAATAGGAGTGGAAGGATTCACCTTGGGATTGTATATTTTTAGTGCCTAGAATCGAACGTGACACATTCAAGAAATAGGCGAACTTAAGATAAAAAAGTTTTTGTTTGTTTGTTAGGAAAGAAAATTCGAAAACAATGTTCCCGGCCTGTTTTTTGTCTCCAATATCCAAAGGATCTTACGAAAAAAAATTGGGAACAAAACGAATTGAATACAAAAAATTACAAACATGGTTATTTTTCGACATAATCGCTGTAAACTTTCATGCATTTCACCTATCACTGGACCACGTTACCGATTTTTTCAATGAAGAACATTGTCGCCAGTAACGTGAGATAAGCTTTAACATTACCCGAAACTTTTCATTAGTATGGAAGCTTTGACCTTGAAGCCAATTTTCGATTCAGAGGAGAAAGTTAAGTTGGTCCGTTTTAAGCGAATGCTACTTAAAAGAAAAAGAAAGGAAATTTGATTTGCAGTGCTAAATTTCCATGCTATATCATGAAGTAAATGATTTTCATGAGTAAAAAAATATCTGAACACTCGCAGGGCTCATGGAGCACAGTTTCATATAGAAGGAGAGGAATAATGTCTTTATTAGAGAGGGTGCAAGAAATTTTCGAGAATATTATTCTAGCTATCTATTCATTCAACTTTTCAACAGCTAGTTTACCAAATCTGCTTCTTATACTCTTGCAGTGTTAATCAGTGGTGACTAAATATACGGATATATCTATATCGCAACCCAGTAGACCTTATCTTTCATCCCTCAAATGATAATATCAAAATCGAATTACAACAAACCCTGCGATAAAATACTGCATCAAAATTTAACAGTCATGCGATTCGCTAAAACACTTTTGACATCTCAGATTATAGTATGAAACGAATCCAATATCTCGCATTATGAGCAAGAAACCAATTGCCATGCAAGATGTAATTCGAAGGGCGAGACGAGTTGAGTTGTTTCCCTGTCACTCGCTGGAGCAAATACCCAGAGTCATATCTGATAATAGCTTACTTCGTCCAGAGTTGTGACCGGCGGTCAGTAAAGATCGATTGCATTTCTCGAAGTGGAAGAGACATCGACTATCGATCACTGCCCTTCTCGAGACCCGGAATCCAAAACTCCCTGACAATGCGAGATCAGTGTTTTCACAATTCCCGTCTGTCTGAAGTTGGAAAATTCTAAGCAGAACAAGAAGGTACAATCGATTTTGACGAAAAATTGAATTTATAATATTGGAATAAGATTAAAGTTGTTGGTACATACAAAATACTATTTCATACCTAGAGAATATTATGCGCATAATCAGTGGAAATGGTCTCTCCTAAACTTTCTCGCACCACACTCTCAAGTAAGGGTGTTACCTCAGAAAACGGCTTGCATGTCATTGGTGTGCGATAATCATAAAATATCAACCTTTGACGAGTTTTAAAGCGGAAGGATTAATTCTCGCAGTGCGATTAATAGTATCCGAAAAACGAATCTATGTTTTAGAACCGTTTTTCTTAAGCCGATTGATTTCGTGAAAAATCCATTAACAAAAAAAAAAAGTCCACATTACACTCCCGGGTATCCAGCCTAATGTGGCAGAAGGGAAGGCCGGATAGGTTCTATGAACTCATTTCTTTGCTTACTGATACCAGAAGACGAAGTTTTTATAAACAAACTTATTATTACAAAAAGCATTTTCTCACTTCTTATTGAGTACTATGCCTTCCATTCGTCTAAAGCCAAGTAGAATACGAGCGCTGCTGCGACCCTTTGAAACATATAAGCAGTTGCAGGTAACATGTCGTGTTAAAATAGAAGGCTCTGCACTGGTAATTTGTATATGTTTAAACAGTGCTCTTCAAGAATTTGTAAGAGAAAAAGTAAGTTAAGGGATATAAACTGTTCATATTTTAACATGAATTCTGTATTCACTGTAATTTAAAAAAAAAAACATTAAGTATACACCAAAAACAATTTACGAATCCTGTATGTATTGTGTAGGTATAATCATAACAATGTAGGTTTGATACACACTGACGAAACAATCAATAACGATCAAGACGGTGCTCTTTTCCTGTTACAACTTGTATTTTGCACACAATACAATGTATCAGACGCTCTTCTTTCGATGTTTTGGCAATGTTGCTACAACCTTGCTTTCCTCATTTAATGGCGATAAAAAAAATTAGGCCGGATAATAAAGAAGTCATATAGTCCATTACTGGATAGTTGGAAGTATACTTCATGTTTCTTCAAATGAACACGATAACCGTAAAATGGGAGAAATAAGAGGGATTAATATTTTACAAAATTTTAGCATCTAAAATTTCAAGGAAATCTATCAAGGGGTTGGTCGTTTCTCTGTCAGTCTGTTCTCCTGCATTTTAAATGGAGAGGGGGGTGTATTAATACTTGGTAAATTGTTAATACTACCCAAAAATCAAATTTGTATCTTAGATGCCTTTTTTCCGACCGTTAAATCTACATCCCTGGGTTAATATCTACATCCCTGAATAATTTCATTATTTACTTAATGCTCAGGTAAATCATTATGTTATTTCTGCGTAGTTGCAAGATATTCAAAAATCATATCAATCTTTTTAATCGACAAAAATGTCATGCGAATAATTTGGGGTAAATTCAAATACTTTCATTTAACATTAATTTTCAAATAATTTTATTTGTCTTGACTAGGTGCATACTTTTAAGTATAACAATTTTTTAATCGAATTTTTATTCATTTATTAATAAGTGAGAGGAATTACATTTCACAGATTTGTGTATTTTCCAAAACAATACATAATTTTAATATTTATAACATCTAATTATCAACTGATAATTAATTAAATTAAGTTTCAAATCTTTTCTAATAATGGCATCTGGTAAAACTCATACGAAACAATTAAAAATTGGAAAATAACAGAAAAAAAGACTAGAACACTTGTATTAACATAACATACTAATAAAACAGGGTGATTTTAATTTTTTAAAATTTCATTATTTATTATTATAAACTGACAAATTTTCATTGATTGATTGCGTCTTTTTGGAAAAAAAGAACCCATCCTAAAAGCATAAGAAATATTAATTACATTCATCGGGAGATAAATAGTTTATTTATTATTATTAAGTATTATATTAAGTATTATTTATTATTATTAAGTATTGATGCTGCTTTTGAGGTGAGGTTTTTGGCGTTAACAAAAATCCGTAGACGAAATATAAAAATTTTATTATCAGTACGAGAATCTCAAAAAATCAGCTTTTAATATTGTTTTGCCATTGCATTTTCAAAAGCTCTGATTAAAAAAATAAGTTAATGACTACAGCAAATAAAACCAAGAAAAATGTTATTTTGAGCACGTGATTATATGAAATGAAATAAATAGGAAGTGTGATATTTTTTTAAACAATAAATGCGAGATAAATTTTTTTGGATCATTTGCAATACTAAAGTGACTCATTCGACGAAACAATTAAAATGAATAAAAATATAATTTAACTTGCATGAGCTCGTGGTGCTTCGGCCGTTCAAGAAAGGTTCTGACATGCATAGCAGAATTCTTCTCAATCTTTTTTATAATATGATGTTGCTTTAGATAAACATTATGTATCATCTACAAAAATAGTGTTAGGGGCAAACCCTGTTTGCGCTGTTTATTAATGCTTTTCAAGTTCAAAATGGCGTAAAGGAAAGATTCGCTTTTATTGCTACTTTTGAAATCAATGAAACATTTCAGTTTTTAGTACAGAAACAATAAATTGAATGATCGAATGAGAAATTCAGCAAAAAATTCCATGGGTTACTTTAATAAATGGAAAAATTAATTTAAGAGGCAAAAATTAAAGATGAAAATCCGATCCGTTGGTTTGTCGTAACCTTAAAAATAAATAATTACGCTAAAAGTCAATTTTTCTCAAAAATATCGAAAATATCTTAAGATCCACACCTTAATTACCAAATGTTTTTTTAAAAAATAACTTGTTTAAATTTCATTTCGGCTTTTGTTTTATAGAAAAAGTAGAGTATTCGTCAACAACTTCAGATTCGAGATTTTGGCGGATCTCCATGCTTTAGACCTCACTGAATTCGAAAAACACATTTTTGGGAAAGATCTACCTATCTATGGCAAGGATAACTTAAAAATGATTTGGGCATGACGGTTGAAATTTGGTATGCATTATGTCTTACATTTGGTATACTTCATACCGAATCCATAGATTTCCGTCAGATTTAGATCAAAATTTACACAGTGCAAATACGTCTATTTGGTTGTTCGAATATAAGTTAACACGAAAACTAAAAAATGGGAGAGAAATATGGTTAAAATTCGATACACAAATTTAATATCTATAATGCAAACAACCGTCAAATTTTGAGTCAAATCCCACTGTTACAAATGTGTTATTGTTGTTATTAATGACATTTGCCATTGGAAACATATTTTGACAGCCGTCAGCGATTTTAAGCCGAATGAGCGTCTCTTGTTTTTGAAGTAGTGCCAACTAGAGCCAAGAGTACATCTTACCTTCACACTCATCACATTCGCTTGCACAGCCCTTTTTTAAAGGTGGGAAGGCACATTCACACACCTCACAGATAACACCCAGAAGAAAAACCATTCCCTGACCGGGACTCGAACCCGGGATCCCGAGGAAGACGCGCAAATTTTGTTAAATAATTCAGCTTAATCATTAAAATCTTTATGCTCGATTTCTGTGTTTTACTGGTTAAAGCAACTCTCTAAAGAGTGATGGCGTTGCATTTTATTATCAATGTCGTGACAAGAAATGGACAAAAGAATATGAACAATGTATTCCAGTTTTTGGAGGTGGTGGGAGCAATATTTTTCGTTTATTCTAAAGTTTTAAAGACGTTAATTCGACGAATGACACGGGAGCGGAGCATGAAAAATAAATGCTATGCTCTGGACACCATTCACCTTCTCTAGGCCAACGTATGCACCAGCCTTTTCCACCCTTCAAGAACACACATTCACAGATGCATACTCTTTTCTTTTCTTTTTTCCCATCAGAATGCTGCCCCAAGGGGTGGACACCAATCGAACGAAGGAGGAACCTTATCTTCTGTTTCCCCCTCCCCCAAGAGGAGTATCGATCTTAGCGGTTAAGGCTTCTCAAGGGGGATTGGGGGAGGGCACTCAGTGCCGTCGCTTCGCTCTGCTTGGAAGGAATCGTTTGCTAATTTGCCCCACGCGACCCAAGAGTTGTTTAAATGTTGAAGTTTGATTCTGAAAATGATTCTCTGATTTTATTTTAGCAAAATAAATATCTTGCTTCGCCAACAATTAAATATATAATTATTAAGTATTATAATTATTAAGTATATATAATTATTAAGTATTTAGTTATAATACAATCTATCACTCTGTTTTTCTAATGGAAAGCTTTAAAAGTTCTAAAGATCTTTCATTTTTATTTATTTAAATTCTTTATTTTATCAGCTATGGCGTATTGGTTTTAACCATCAAAGGGCTTCAGTTCAAACCCTAGGACATTCTCTTAGCCATAATTATCCAAATACTTGTTGACAATTTCACTCCTGTACTCAGTTGTTCTTTTGAAAGTTATAGAACGAAAACAGAGGCTTCCCTCTCGCAGAGGCACAAATATTAACCTGTTCGCCTTAAATACATCGAGAATCATAATCACTTGCTGGAACTAAATTTCAGAGCCGACTTCTGTTTGTGATGATAATTAGATGCTCCAAAAATTGTTTTATGAACAGAAATGTCTATATTTCCCATTCTTGAAGCATTTAGATTAAATAAAATTGGAGTAATACTCTTTTTTGATGTATCAGGGACTGATTGACGCTGATACTCGTTTGTATTTGATATTTTTGTTCCTCATACAGGTAGTAATCGACTCTTTTCTCGTCAAAATGCATTTCTCCCTGAGACTAGTTGCTGATATTGATACCGATATATTTCCAAATCAGGATTTCGCTTCTCCGCAAGAAGTATTGATGTGTCTGTGGCTTGGGTTTGACAGAGATTGACGGGTGGGTGAGAAGAGGAAAGGAAGGACTTTGTTGATACACTTAATATAGGAGTAATGGAAAATTTTTCAGCTGTATATGCACATTTACATGGGACCGAGAATATAATACATAGTATATAATTAAAAAAATATGTCTGGCGCTTAAAGTGTCGTGGAAGCAGGAAAACAAATCAGTCTATATCGACCTAAAAATTGAGTAAAATTGGATACTTATGTATTAGACCGTCGATATGCCAACGGTCGCAACTACCTTGGCGGTACATATGTATGTATTAGACAGTCGATGTGCCAACGGTCGCCAACCACCTCGAGCTAATTTACTTAGGTGGAGAACTCTTTGGTACGTTACACCGCCATTGTTTGTCCGTTTCCACGATAAACTCATCTCATGTCCCTTCAAACACGTATTTTTAGATGGAATAATTCCATAATTTTGGAAATACGTCACTGCATCTTTTTCGTTGGCAGGCAAATCCCAAATTTTAATCATTTTAACGAGTCAAAAAATCAGAAAAAGCACTTAATAATCTTCTGCAAAATAAACGAAATGACGGACGATAGTTAAGGTTTGCATAATTTTTTAAATAATAACAATTGTTTTTCAATTATTGGAGGTTTAGCAACTCATTGGCGACACCATCAAATTTGACGATAAAGATCGACGGCTTAGTAAGTAAGTACCTCAAATTGTTATAGTATCATTCAATCGAGAACGAAGGTGGTGATAAAGTTAGTTTACTTAAAGTAACGTCCCCTTTTAAAGCCCAACTAGGGTTATTTTGGTATGCAATTCGTAATTTTGATCCGTATTTCACAATAAGACAACTTCTGAACTGACGCCTCGCCCCTCCCCAAGCTTCCGCACAAGGATCAATGGCAGAACAATTGGTCCTGTTGGATTTAATGTGCAGCAGAAGAACAAAACACGGTTACTTTTCTATGAACAAGACATAGTTACTTTTGAAATGGTCGTTGAGAAAAATCCTTTGTCACATCGGTGGACCAGGTTTTTTATCTTCTCTATGAAAAACATTGCAACAGTCAACTAGAAATGGGCCTCAACCTTAATTTGAAGTTTCTTGCTAATTTGGAAATTCCTTTTTCAAGAAATAATGCGGTATAAGAATGTCTATGAATTCCACCAAAGTATCAATTTTAAACTTCAGTATTAACAAGTTGGACGATTCTCTCATGACCTCGGATTCTAGAATTCGCCGTTTCTTTTGAACGACTCACATCATTGGAGTAGGAGGCGGCGATGGCCTGGTGGTCAGGTCTCGGCTTTGGAACTGAAGGATTCAAGGCCCACCAGCGTCATATACGCTGGTCTGGGGCACGATAAATCAGTAGGAGATCAAACGTCTTCCCGCTGGTGTGGAGTGGAAGCTTGGAAAGTGGGTGACAGCTGAGGTATCATCCTCGTCATCTTACCGCGGTTCAAAATCATTGTCCTAAAGTAGCCCTTGAATTGCTTTAAAACGGGGTGTTAATAAAATTAAAGGTACTAACATATTAAGCCACCGCTTTTTATCTCCAAATTTGAAGGCCTCGCTAATGAGTGGCAGAACTGCCAATAATGGCACACAACCACCATTATTTTAAAAATTGTGCGAACCTTAACTGTTGTTTGCCCTTTTGTTGGCTTCACAGAAGACCATTAAGCGATTTTTTCTGTTATGATTTTTTTGACTCGTTAAAATGATTAAAATTTAGGACTTGCCTGTTAACGAAAACTATGCAGTGATGTATTTCCAAAATTATGGAATTATTCTATCTCAAAACATACGAGTTTGAATGGACATGAGACGAGTTTATACCTGAAATCGTACAAACAATGGCGGTGTAACGAACCAAAGAGTTCTCCACCTAAGTAAATTGGTTCGGGATGAGTGGAGACCGTTGGCACGTCGACTGTTTAATACGTAAGTACCTAATTGAACAAAATTAAACCATTGAAGAACTTCTGTTATGACAGACATAATCTTGTTTCCATACATAGAGAAGACAGCTTAACCCCTTAACCGGTTTATTTTCCTTACTATCTAATAAGATGACACCTTCTATTTTGGGAATATTTTCTTATTTTGATTCAAATGGAAATCCATGGAATACTTAATACTTCCATGGAATACTTGGAATACTTGGCACGCATTCGAAGTCATTTTACTATTGAATTATAATTATTATGAATGATTTTTTTTTTTTTTGCAACTATCAAAATTTGATAAATCGATGCACGTACCACGTAAGGGCAAACCGGTTATGGGGTTAAAGCTGAATAATTTTCATCTCTTCCTGGACATGGTAGTTATAGCTTACATCAATGAGGAGTTTGGAAAGGAATGTTAAGTTCAATTCAACAACATTAGTGACGATAGTCTAGAATAAAAGATCGGAAATCTGATATAACGATTCCACAGTTTTCAAAAAGATTATGTCAAAGAGTAAATATGTTTGCACATAACCTGTTGGGTATTAATTTATTTATTTCTTTAACTTTATCTTTTTTGCGGTCCATTGTAGAGACGTCTATAGTATTATCTTCTTTTCTTTCCTATATCTCAGCACAATATGACTTATTTATTATATTAATGCAAATAAGTTATATTATGCCTCACAAAACATAGATGAATATTGAATATGGATTTCAAGTATTTTGCTTTCAAATGATTGAATCCAAAAATCTACATTTTTTTTTAAATCTTTATTGCTGACTGAGACGGCTGGACAAAATTTTCCTGTTATTGCTGGATAAAAATTGATCAGTAATTGCTGGTCAAAATTTGATACAAAATTATTAATAAAGTTTTTGACAAAAAAGGTTTATGTCAAGAATCTCGTATCCAATTTCATTTGTTCAAATCATAACATTCCTATTCTAGCGAAAACTGTAAAAGTTCACAGAATGATTCCACTTTCTGACAGATTGCGTCAAAAAATTTCCACAATATAACTTTAATGATAAATGTAGGAGCAATAGTTTCATAAATGATAAACTGATTTAATTTCATATGCCTAGTTAGTTGACATTTCAGAGAACTCTAGGTAAAGGTTACTTATAGTGTGCCCCTTGCCGCGCCAAGGATGCCAAGTCGCCAATAAAGATGGCGGACACTGTAAACAAACACTTTTAAGGGTTAGTGACAGTTACGACTTTTCGCAATATAATGATGATTTTTTAATCGATAAGCATTGTTATTTTATTATTTTTTTTTTCAGGCCCGGTGCCTTCAACAGATGCCTCCGGCATCTGTTGAAGGCACCGGGCAAAATTTTTTAACTTAAAAAAACATCCTACGGCTTCGCTATGCCCGGGAGCGGGAAACTAGTAGCTTCGCTAGCACATTGAACATAAGGAATGTTCGGATAACATGAACAATAAATAATAAATAATTGAGGAAGACAAAGATGCAAAAAGAATGGATTTAATTGGAAATTTTAAAGACATAATGTACAAACTTGAAGTATTTAATTTGTTGTAAAAAATATTCCAATCATCCTTCATCCATTTATCAGGTTCGAAATGACCACTGACCTGTCATCCATTCTTGAATAAACGCCGAAAAAATAACTATCGAAGAAAACAAACGAAAGAGCTTTAAAAGAATGACGAGAAATGCGAATAATTCTATTGTAGACGGTTTTTAAAGAAAGAAACCAGACGACTTCGTAAAGAAGTAAAGCAGACGATTTTGTGAAATCGCATACTGAGAATTAAAATGAGTAAAGGAATAAATATTTTATAATCG
Source organism: Argiope argentata (assembly GCA_026289955.1). NCBI lineage: Eukaryota > Metazoa > Arthropoda > Arachnida > Araneae > Araneidae > Argiope > Argiope argentata. The sequence continues at coordinate 459,332 of JAOUZG010017793.1, read as the reverse complement.
CATTAAAAATATAATTGAAACTTCTTATTAACTATACAAAAAATCTGAATTATAATACAGATCAAAAATAAAATATTTAAATGATATTATTTTATTTTTAATTTAAGTTTTCAGAAAAGAGTTGAAGCTCATGCACAACTCGACCATTGTTGAAAGAAGTAAACAAAACATCATTAGGGTTACTACAAGAGCTATGTTTTGGGTTGCCATATTGGCGACAAACTCGGGGGCACACTAATGACCATTTTAACCGAACTCTATAGCCTGTTAACGAGGTCTCGATATTGGAACCGGAGGGTTTCAAATTCGAGAACCGTTCCATAGAATTCCATAGAAGTTGTGTAAACGAATCTGGTGCATGTTAACATCCTCCAACTGCTGTTTTGGGGAAATCAGGAGAGGAAGTGCTAACTATGGTATCATCCTCGTCATCTGACTTCGGTTCAAAATCAGGATGTCCACCCCAAAATAGCCCAAGGATTGCTTTAAAACGGGACGTTAATGTAACTAAACTACATAAACTACTTGAAATTCTCAATTATAACATGAACATGAATCGGCGAAAAGAGGGATTTATCAAAGAAGGATTTCTTCTAATAATCAATGGAAATTTTAATGTTTTTAAAAGTTCACAAACTAGAGCTCATGCTACGATTCGAGGCATTTTTCGACAATCAGTTCACAGATAGACATTAATTTCCAAGATCAGTTTTTCGCAGACGAGAAACTCTGAAACGTGAAAATCTATTCCACATTATTCTTCTTAGATGAATAGGTGTAATTGAGATAGAAAACTTGAAGCTAAAAATTGTATGTGCGTTTATGCTCACGCGTTTGTATTTTTAAAAACTGTTTAAAACCTTTAAATACTATAAATTGTGTGTATGTTCTTGTATTCACGCGCATTTGTGTTTAAAAAGATTGTTTAAATCCTTTAAATAAGGTTTTCTGATTTCCTTACAAATATTTCTTCCTCAACGTTTTCATGATATTCATTTTTTCAATTGCTACAACTCTGTGAAATATATATGCTTGTTGTGAGTTCATGACTTTTAAATTGTAAGCCATATTTACATCAGTCTCCAATGCATCAAAATAGGAAATAAGATTTTTCTCATGCAGTTAATATTTTTGTTGACTGAAGGCATCAAATAAAGCAATTTTCTAAAAGATTATGTTTTGTAAAAAAAAATTTCCTAATTAGCATCAATAGAACCTAAAAATTGTAAAACTATACGATACCGATAGATAGCAAAGAAGCGGGCATCATTTTTATAAAAATAAATTATTATAAATATATAGTTTTATTCACTTAGTAAAATAAGGACTTGTTTAAATTAATATATTATTTCTTTGCTTTTAACTATTACTACTCGATTATTTAGACCGTAACAAATATTTCAAAGTTTTATACCTTTATTTCCAAAATATTACTTATAACTATTAATATGTTATTTCTATCATAAATATTTTTGTTTTATTTTTGAAAATTTAATTTGTTTTAACAATTATTTTTCCCGTCTATATCTAAAAATATCTTCCTTAAATAAGAAGAAAAATAGTTTTTTTTTTATTTTCCCCATAATTTCATACCGAAATTCCTATTAAATTATGCACTTTTTCAACAAAATATATATAGAAAAAAAATAATAAATTATATTTAAATTTTAATTTTTTACTCTGTAGGATAAAATAGAAACACCAACAATGCTTCTGTCTATATTTTAATTATTTTCTATATTTTTTAAATATACCTCTCGTTTAAATAAAGCATGATATGCAATAAAAAAACGCATTTAATGCAGTCGTAATGCCCATGTCTATAAATGCAATTACTGAAACAATGAAAAGTATTGTTATAAAGCATACTTTAAAATAATTTGGAAAAAATGTATTAAAATTAGTGAAAATCAATTTTACAAAGATAAAACTTATTAAAAATTAATTTTTTGAATTTTAAAGTCATATAAAAATGGTATTTGCTCAATATGTTCCAAAATCAATGACATAAAACGTTATTGATTCATTTATAAAATGCTTTAGCTTGTTTAAAGTGCCTAAATAATTTTGAGGACGACAGTGTTTTTAGCTTTAACGTTCTACCGCTAATCATATACGCTTAAAGACAGTCTTGACAGAGAGCTAATGAGCCAAGATCTCGGATGATGATGAAAGTTGGTATGCATTTGGCGACAAACCATTGCGAGATTTCCAGCAGCGATGGTTGGATTTCGGTAAACGCCCAGATTTTCTTATCTCGCTCTACTGAACTGAAAAGCTAATTCGGAGGAAATGTTGGCTCAATTTACCTGCAACACACGCCGTGTTAACTTTTAGAATAAGAATTATTTTTAATCATTCGGGGTTTTAATCACAGAGTGCTACTGTTTTGGAATTTGTTAAATGGGCTTCTTTACTAGGAGATTAGTTGTTTATTTAAGGATTACATTTTGAAAAATATCTCGATAATTATTGCGGTTAATCTACGCATCATCAAAACCATTTGGAAAAGTCTGCATCTTACGTGACGTCTCAACTCATACAAAAAAGTTGTATTTTTGTTTCTTTAGGTAACTAGACGATATACTCTAAAATCAATGATGCTCTTTTGATGAGTGTCATCCCATGATTTGAAATTCTTCTTGTGGTTGTCAATCTACGTTTGATCACTTAAACCGCATTTCTATTTGTTTGCATTTGCTATAAGGCAAAATTACCAATAACTATTGTTGGCCAATGGAAAACTTTCCGCGCTTTTGCGCATGCGTTAGGACAGGTTTAATTCGCTATAATAGGGATGAGAGGAAAGATGAAAAGAGAAAAGAATTTGCCAATAAAGTAAAACTGGATTACTCGTGAACTGAATTAAAATAAAATAATTTATACAACCTGAAATGACACGATACTCTCATACACGTGAAAAAAAAATCAAACGAAAAAGTATCTAATAGGGCGGAAATCAAGATTAAAGAATGATGAAGTAATCCAGAAATGTATTCATCTTTCCGCGTATCCTCCCTTAGTGAGATAGCATCATCAAAAAGTAGTCGTCTCAGGGTACTGAAACAAATATAGCGAAAGTTTTTATTTTTTCTGAGATAGAAAAAATAATATTTTAGTCGTAAAAAAATCTAACTTCCGATTTTGACGCATTTTCATATTTTAGACCTTCCTGAGTTCGAAAAACACATTTTTGGAATAATCTTTTTCTCAAAATGATAGAAATCACCGTCATCAGATAGGCGAGTGAAAATTTTTATGCATTCTTGAATTAAATCTGTAGATTTCTATTAAGTTTTAAATAAATCCTTTTAGAGGAAGTCTGTTAATCTGTCTGTCCGAATGTAAAAGAGTATAATAATTACAATTTTACTAAATTACAATTCTAACTAAATTTTTTTAAAAAAATCACTCCGAAATACCCATTTTCGCTCTCCAAAGTATATTTGTAAGATGAAACCCAAATTATTTGTCCAATATGCACGAGTTCACCTTGAATATTATTAGAGGTAGAGATAGTCCTTCAAATTGAAGAGCTCTCATTAAAATTGAAGCATTATCGACTCCATTATCTATCCAACACATAAAACGAATTTTAATAAAACGTTTTAAATCAAATTAGCCTTAGTATTTTTCCCAGCAAACTATTATTGCAGGTTGAGATGGCGGCACGCTCCGTAAAAACTTGTCCGGACGCAAAATTCCCCTACGTGACTCGGTTTGGGGCTACGAGGAACAGTTTTAGAAGCTTTCGTTTTCTCATTTATTTATTGCTTAGTGTCTTAAAATTCGGATTATTTGAGAATTTTATTTAATTTATTTTGCGGCTTTTGTTAAGAGATTATTTTTGAGTTGTTAATAAATAAATTCAAGTCTTGTCGAAACAAACTAAAAAACACCAACACTGTAACTGGTATAAATAATTTTTGAATGCACGATATATATATATATATATATATATATATATAATTGGGCAGAGGATAAAAACTTATATTACTATTATAAGTGGTTTTCCCAAAACTTTCCACATACTCTAATAAATTTACCATGCTAGAAAACGCCTACTATGACTTTGTCGTTCAAAAGGGATATTCACCTTTGGAGAGAATTTTGCATCTTAACTGAATCTGTTGTGTCATTCTCGGCTAGTTTTGGGGCGGTTAATCCGTCGCAACTCATTAATAACATCCAAAAAAGGTAATTTGTGGTTTAGACACATTTTTCTAAATCGATCCAAAACTGCAATCATATTCACAATTTTTCATACCAAGTTTGATCTATTTAAGTCAATGCGTTTTTGCGGTTTACATGTTTTGAAAATGCAGATAAACAAAGGATCAACCCTAATTGGAGGTCACTCAAAGTTGACAAGTGTTTACATAGCAGATTTTAAATCGATTTACCGAGTCTTATCAGCCTGACCCTCTTCGTTTTGTAGTTATCGATTTAGCTTATATCTGAAAGCCAGAGATACGGACATCCTCATCTTGTATCTTACTTCCGGTGTCCTAGCACAGAGGTAGCGCCTCTTCCTCGTGATCTGGCTTTCTGAGTTTGAGTCCCGGTGGGGGCATGGTTGTTCTTCTGTGAGGTGTGTACAGGGACTGTATGAGCAAATGTGATAAGTGTGTGTCTTATTATTGGCCCTAGTTGGCTCTATTTCAAAAACAAGAGACGCCCATTCGGTCTAAAATCACTGACGGCCGACAGCGCGCTTGTCCATTAGTAATAACAACAGCAGCCATCTTACTAAAAAGTACCTGTATATTTCTATCAAAATTTTATGATATGAATATGCAGATGGAAATTTTGTAAAAATGTGTTTTTGAACTCAGGAATATCTAAAGTAGGAAGCTCAAGCGCAAAAGTAGGAGTTCGAATTTTTTTAAAGATTGCTATATTTCCTCAGCACCACATATACGAGAAAATTAAAAACCAAAATTATCATTTGCAAAAAACTTCGATCGAACCTGTTCTCACAAATGCTTCAGAAGCATGGGCAATGACCGAGAAAGATAAAGAAATGCTTGCAATATTTTAAAAAAGAATTTTAATCATTTGTGGTGGAAAGGTGTGCAAAGAAACGCCGAGATGCTTTCGTCACAGAATCACCACCGACATGCAACAGACTTCAGCAGGCAACTGCCACTTAAGAAAAAGGACCATGGTGACCTGATGGTAAGGTCTCGGCTCTTGAGCCGTAAAGCGGTGTTCCGACGACCCGTCGAATCTTCAGACGAGCCATGCGTTCCGCCGTTTTACCCTTCTTGCGGTTTCTTCGGGTGCTTTGATGTCTGTGGTCGCGTCCAAAGTATTCCCTGAAATTGTCGGTAAAGTTTCCAGACATCAAAGGACCCCAAGGAATAGCAAGAGGGGTAAAAGTGGGGAACACGTGGCTCGTCTGAAGAGTCACAGGTCGTTGGAACTAGGCTTAACGTGTCAGGTTTGAGACCTGATTCCACCGAAGAACCATCGTATAAAAGGGTATTTTGCCCGTTAAATCCAGGGGCAAACGTCCCTTCGCTAGTGTGGTGTGATGAGGGGGATGAAACCTCAAGTGTCATTCTTGTCATCTGATCGTGGCTCAAAATTACGAGGTCCGTCCCCAAATAGCCCTAGTGTTGCTTTACAGCGGGACGTTAATATAACTAAACAAACATAAGCAAAAACGATGCTTGTGATTCGTGATAGATTCTTTGCCGGAACACAGTTTACAGAAACAGAATCCTAAGCCGAATGATTCTTTTTAAGATATAAATCTTTTTTCGATTTTTCTCAGGTATCGGTTACTTTACGTGGCTTCACTACGATTTATAGTGAATTGTTTTGTAATGCGCATCTATGAATTTCTTGCCACCGTACGTGGTTAATAACCACACTTGGGAGCATTAAATGTCAATTATTTTTAAAAAATCAATTCGGAACTATTCAAATCAATGCCAAACTGTTTAAAAAATTGAATATTATTAAATTAATAGCAATATGGAGAATTAAATGGACAGAACAATTAATTAGGTTGGATGATAATCACCTCACCAACTTTTTTGGGGGGCAAAAACATTTGATATTTAGAAAAGAGAGGTTAACTGACTATCTGGAAAAGATCTTAAAAGCTTCTAATGTGAAAAATTGGAAAATCTTAGCTAAGAATAGAAAAACATAGAATGGGACTCTTAGAGAGGTCAAAATCCATCTGAGGTTGTCACACAAGTGAAGAAAAACATATTTATTTCCAGTATGTAAAAGTCAAATTTGGAATGAAAAAAAAAAGCTAGTCCTCTCCTTGGTTTTTTTTATTATGTTACCCATTACATCAATTTCCACACTTAATACTCAAAGATTGTGCATCAAATTTTACTTAGATTGCTTCTTACATGTCTCAGCTACCACATTTGATTCGAAATTTGAAACAATTTATAAACAAACTTAGTTTGAATATTATTTACTGAAATTATCTAGTTAGCTGAGTGCTTTCTTTCAGTAACTGCGATTTGAGATGCACCAATTGGGATGAACAGCCAGAATAGGGATTTAATAATAAGCCAAATTTTTGTTCATGACGGTTGCTTACGCTTTGGCTGAGCAGATTCGAATTCAAGTGGGTTAGTTTCAACGGTATGAATGAATGGTTCGGGCAAAATATTTGATAGAGTCTATAGTTTTGGCATAAAATCTATAAGCTAAATTCCAGCCATCTAGTTTTTTCCCCCGTTGAGAGTTTCATAGACAAACAGACATAAATTCTTTTTCTTTCTTTTTTTTAAAAAATCGGACTTCCTTGAGTTCTGAATTGTGGAGGTTCATCAATATGTCAAGGTCATTCTGAAGATAACTTTGCTTTCTCTGTTGATTACAAGGCTACAAAAAAGTAACAAAATTTATAAAAATGAGATGATGAACCTGCGAATGCATAATATTAATGTAGTAAAGTTTCACCCTCTTTTCTTAAGTTTTTTAACCCTTTAACTACTTTTTTCACAACTTCTGAAACTTCGCATGTCTATTTTCTGTTGTCTCCAGAATCTTTTGTGGTTTAGTGTGCTTATCTTTTACTATTCAAGATTTTTTGTTACATCATATTATCATCATTATCGAGTAGCATACTATAACAGTTCGCTTTGTTTAAGAAACATTTGAGCTTGCTGTTCGTTTCGATATCTCGAATTTACCATTTTTCGACGATTCTACTTCTTTAAGGAGTGCGACACGGAAAGATGGTTGCCTTTCTGGAATTTCCCATCCATCTTTGACATTGATTTTCGCTTCATTAAATACTTTTTGGACAATTTTTATGTGTATATGAATGTCATACTGTTTCTGACTTCTTTTTTATTACTATATTCTATTTTATTACTGTATACTATTTTAATGAATCCAAAATTCCATGTTGATTCATTATATGCCTAGTTGAAGAGAGAAGAGGCCTTCAGCTGTGGAAGAATATTTTATATAACATTAGGTATGACTGAGATTATCTTCCTTTGTTAATCAGACTCAAGGGGGTGGGGCACCTCGTAATTGAGGATGAGTAGCTCCCAGCGTTGAGGTTGGTTCCTGTCACACTTGTGGGCACACGAGGAAGTGATGGTCTGACTCATCCCATAGATCACGAGACGTGCTTCCCATGTGAAGGGTTGTGCCGCTTTTGATGACACTTAGGACTCAACCACAGCTCCCGCCATGTTGATGTTGCAGCAGTACGGTCCTTCAAGTTTTGCCGTGTGCCTTCAGGAGGTGGGGGTGGGGATGAAGTTGCCAGTTTGTGGTTTGTGTATGGGGTTTCATAGTTAGTTTCAATAAGTTATCAAAAATTCAACAGCAAATAAAAAAAACGTGTTATAACATAAAAAAAATATTATTTTGTAAAAAAGCAAAGCATTAAATTTTAAAATCAGAACTCATTTACTCATTATAATTCAATGTTTAGGCCCTTTAAAAAATAGAAATCGCTCTAAAATATTTTATTCCAAATCAGTATCTTTTTCCTGCCAATATGCGAGTTATACCGGGTTTTTATATCTCTTAAATCTATGAATTATTTCAGCTCCTGATGATGATCTCGTGTCCGCTTTAGAACGGAAAGAAGAGCTGCAGTAGCTTCTGAGGGTATGGGCCCCTGAGCACTTAAGGACAGAAATCTGACTGAAGATGACACACACACATTCGCTTACACAACCCCTTTTTAAAGGGGGCACATTCACACAACTCACCGCTGGTACACAGAAGAACAACCATGTCCTAACCGGAACTCAAACCCGGGACGCCCAGATCACGAGGAAGACGCGCTTCCTCTGTGCTAGGACACCAGCATTTGAGCTCCTCTTATTGTTAAATGTAAACATCTCTTTCTTTCATCTTTACTTCCGCCGCTATTTTGTCTAAATAAACGCATGTCTGACACATGAGCAAAACGCGAAGGGTATTCGATTCCGAGAAGGAACATTATTTGCAAGCGTCACATCTAAATATTTTTTATAAAAAAAACTGCAATCAAGGGTTAATAAGCTTATTAACTAATTTATAATCGTTATTTATAAATAAAAATCTAATAAATTTTTATTAACAAAAGTTTTTAAGAAGTTTAAGTTTTTTAAAAAAAGAGAAGGTTTTAAAAGAGTGAAACAGTTTTTCAGTGAATTTATCTTTCACCCTTCTTAATAGCTTCTTATCCCGTTAGTAAAATGGAAACGATTAAGCATTCAACAGGTTTCAAGCCAAAGCGATCACTACACGGTAGTGCGCAGAACAAAAAACATTACCATACGATAAAATATAATTGAAATAATTCATTCATTTTAATAAGAAACAGAATAATCGATACGATGTACATGATTGAAAAAAATATTTCTACATATTTAATTTTTTATATTTTCTTAAAAAGTCAATTATTTCTTGATCACATGAAAAAAATTCAACGAAAATTTTAACATTGTACAGGTGAATTCAGTTTAGTTACATTAACGTAATGTGTTAAAGCAACACTAGGGCTATTTTGGGACGGACCTCATCATTTTGAACCGCAGTTTGATAACCAGGATGGCACCTGAGCTTACATCCCCTCTCCAAATTTCCACACCACACCAGCGGTAGGAGATTTGGCCCGGACGAATTCCACATAAACCAGACCCGTTCGCACGACGGTTCGTCGGAGAATCGGGTTTCGAACCCGAAATCCTGAAATCTCCAAATTTTAGATCTCTCTGGATTCGAAAAACATATTTTTGAAAAATTACTGTCTGTTTACGGCAGAGGTAACTCAAAAGCACTTTGAAATAAACGAAACAAAGTTAATACGCAGTCTTTACAGTAAATTTGTCGATTTTTATCAAATTTTGAGCAAAATCCATTCAGTGGAAGTATGTTTGTCCGACCCTTCGAATATAAATTAACTACATAACTGCAAAAAGGCGAGGAGAAGATAGATGAATTCAGAACACAGATTTTACATCTATGAAGAAGACAGCAATTGAATTTCGGGTCAAATCAAAAAATGTGTTTACTGTCTGTCGGTCTGTACCTCCAGAAACATATAAACGCAACAACTCAAAAATACAATGCTTATGCACATCAAATGTGGAATTTCGTGTTGTGGATGCGAATATAGTTCTGGCTCAAATTCTGGTTTCAATCGGTTCGAAAACAGCGCATCAAACTCAAATTCGCCTTTATTGGAGAGTATGCAAGCAAGTTTAGGGGAGACCGCACCCACTGGTTTGTTTTCTATCTGTGTGAAAGTGAATATGCTCTGCCGCTGCAGACGTCAGTGCTTGATTGGAATTACAGACAGACACCGTAATTAGTGAAGCTGTCAGACCGGAAATTCGTAATTGATCAACACAGAGGTAACACCTCCCACCCTCACCCCTTCCCACAAGCACATACCACATGGCAGACGATAATATATCTGTATAATCAACTATTACTATAGATATGAATTGAATTATGTTTAGTAGTATCTGACAGGTTTGTGAAGAATTATTCGGGCAACTGAATTGATTCGAGTTCCTCTGCAATATAGATTGTCAAATAATCGAATTTTGGAAATGGCCTAACCCTTACTGTATTGGTGAAATTATAGTATAAAATGCGCATCCTTACATAATCCTTTCTATTATTTAAATTATCAACATTTTTTTACTTAATACGATACAAACAAAACATCCTCATCATCAGAAAGTTCAATAGGAGGATAATTTTACAAATCTCCACGTTTCAAATCTTCCTGACAAGGGAAAACAAACGTATACAAAGATAGAGAAGGCATTGTATTTGTCAAAATTTTTGTTTAATTTTGTGTCTAAAATAATGAAAATAAGGCTCGAATATAAAATAAAAGCTATATATACTTAAAACTTTCCAGATAAACCAAAGTTTTAAAAAATAATCCAGATATTTTCTACTAACTATAACAGCAAATTTTTGCGACTTTTAATGCTATTCATGACAACCTGATCGCCCTAAAGTTGCCACATTATTTACAGTCATACTGACAGACATCTGAGAATGCGAATAGAAGCAATTTTTAATACAAATAAAATTATTTAAAATTAGAGCGAAATTTTCGCGCGTTTCTTCAATAACACCCAGGAATATAATAAATCGAATATAATTTTAACACCACCTTGGAATTTTTAAAAAATTAATCTTTTTAATGATATTGACTTAGTAGCGGTGCAACGTTTTCTTAAATGCGATCATTTTTAAAAAAATATTTGTACGTATCATGCAATTCTACCAACCATTATTGTGTTGACATTGAAATTTATTGCAACATCCATTGTTTCATTCTTTATTTATTTAATCGCATATTGTTTTACTTTCTCTTATATTAAGTATGCAATGAGAAAATGTTACAATCATTAAAAAATTGGAAGGAATTTTGGTGGTTACGCTTAAGACCGTCGATCTTTATCGCCAAATTTGAAGGCGTCGCCAACGAGTTGCTAAACCGCCATTTTTTAAAAAACTGTTCAAACATTAACTGTCGTCCGCCATTTTGTTGGTTTCGTTGCCACAGACGGTTTATACCAAAGTTGAATCTGTCGCCAATGAGTTACTAAACCGTTGGCGTCGACGGTCTAATACGAAAGTATTAAAATTTCGACGAGTCTCCCTATTTCAGACTTCTCTGGGTCTGGAAAACACTTTTTTTTAGTTGTATCTTTTTAAAAATACGATAACTTAAAAGTGGAGGATGAAATTTTTTACATGGTCTTTAAACAATTTTGTTAAATTCTCAAAAGTTTTGAATGGAAACTAGTGAAAGAAGATCTGCATGTTGAGCAATCCGAGTGAACACGGTAACTACAAGGCGCATAGAGATAGACAGATTATATATATATATATATATATATATATATATA
>JAOUZG010017793.1:423265-440669 GCA_026289955.1 Argiope argentata | reverse complement strand
ATATATATATATATATATATATATATATATATATATATATATATATTATTTTGGCATTTTGTTTTAATTTTTTACCTATTTTTCAAAAATAAATTACTTTGTTGCACTGATATTTACACTGCTTTTAGTTCAAATATTCAATCGTAAAACTTTCTTCAATTGTTGAATTTTTTTTAAAAAAAACCAATTTTGTTTAATATTTACGTAGTCTAGTAGACGAATAAAAAGATTACATTATCGTGAAAGTTAGAAGAAAGATGAATCGATGTTTTAAACGGACATGTAACGGGATGAAATTTTCATTGAGAAGTTCATCTACAAAATAAGCAGAGCATGTGAAAGCCGATACGACTTTGATATCTTAAAGTTTGATGCTTAAATTGGTCTCATAAATGAATAATAATATTTAATTGAAATTAAATACAACTAGTATGTAGAAAAAGGGGAATAATGTATAAAACATATATATAAATGATAATTGTTACATTAAAAAATAACTTTAGGGATTTACGTTTAATGCAGGAAGTTTGTATAACTTTTTCAGTCGATTCCGGGTATAAAATACCTGGAGGACTTCAACTGCGCTAAACATTCGGCTTACACACATCAAAGTAGTTTGTGTGCGCGCTCGTGCGAATCTAATGAAGAATTTAATAATTAATAGTAATTTTTAAAGAAAATAAAGAAATAGATGAGTTAAGATAAAAATATTATCACGTTTCTATTAGAATCTCTTTTGACTTTCTTTAGATTCAAGTTCAGAGATTTGTTGTGCCGTTCTCTTTTAATGGTTATGAATACCTGAATTACAAAATCACATAAACATTTTCTTGTTTTAGGAAGAGTAAAATTGAAATTAATATGCCCTTTTGTCATTGGCGTTTTTTTTTATAAACTAATTTCTTTCGTCTTCATTTATGATTACTATGAAAGTATTAACCTTTAAATAACTGGGCATTATCGTATGACACATGATACGACGAAATTAAAATAATTATGCTTTAAAAATCAAAAAATTCTCTAAAATATTATGTGAATAGTTATTGATTAATAAAATATCAAATAATCATTAATAATTTTGTTTTGTGGGAGTTTATTTTATTTATGAAATTCGGCCTTTTATTGAACATTAGTGATTGTAAATGCTCGGAAGGTTTTTATAATTTTAGATTTTTAAAATACCATTTGAATTCTGAAAGCGACCCAGTTTCTAATTTACAAACCAGTGCAGTCAGGCATATGTTCCTAGTTGGAAAAATACTTTAAATGCTTTTTATTTTTTCATCATACTTTGCTATAATTTTTTAAATAAATAAATTAACTAAAAATGTAACAAATTTTTAAATTTTATACATTTTATATTTCTAAATATATTATGGTTTGGAATAATTCATTACGTAGGATTTTAAGAAGCGTAAACAGTAATTTTTCTGCAATTCATTTATTAATTTCAAAATTTATTAAAAAATTATTTAAATCATTTTTTCCAACTAGAAACGGATGTCTGTTTATAATAGCTTGTAAATGAGTATTTGATCCCGACTAGAACGGTCGTTTTGTATATGCTCTTAGCCAAACGTCCTTCGTAGAAAAATGTATCCATAGCTTTCTTTTTACGTGGTACACATTCGCTCGCACCTGTTGAATCAACTTGCCTATATTATTACTTTCCCGTATAAGAAGTAAATAGAACTTATTGTGATCATCAAAGAATTCGAGCCTAAAATTTTTCCAATCTTTAGACCCCCTTAAGTTCGAAAACTCTATCAGTTCGTCTGTCTATGACGAAGATAATTCAAAAGCGTTTTGAGCTAGATGGATGTAATTTTGTAAATAGTTTTTACACTAAATTAGTATATTTTTATCAAATTTGGAGCAAGATCGGTTCAGAGAAAGTATGTTTGCCTAATTGTTCGAATATAAATTAACACGCTTACTACAAAATAATGAGAGTTGACTGGATAAAATTCAATACACCAAATACGTATTCTAAATGTAAACACCCGTCAAATCTGCGCCAAATACAACAAGGGGATGATTATTTGCCTGTCTGTACTTTCAGAAGAATGCGAGCGCGTTAACTCAGAAACCCAATGACATAATCAAATATTCACTATATTATTTTATGACTGCATTTACAGTTCTGTACCAAATTTTTGAGTGCATGTTTGAAAACATGTATCAAACGTAAATTCACTTTTATAAGAGAACGAGCAACGAAGTTTAGGGAAGATCACAAGCACTGGGTCTTTTTTAAAGAAAAGTAATTTCGAAAATTTGTAAACTTCTAAAATATAGTGTAATTAAGTTTATTATTATGTAAGAATATGGTGCTGTTTTCGGGATAAGGCTTTTAGCGTCAACTAAAATCCACAGGCAAAAAAAAAATTGTATTATCTGCACGAGCATTTCGAAGAATCAGCTTTTAATAACGTGTTGCCACTGCATTTACAAAATCTGTGATTAAAGAAAAATAAGTTTCTGAATACCGCAAATAAAACCTAGAAAAATTGAAATGAAATTATATGAAATGAAATAAATAGGAAATGAGATATTTTTTTAAATAATAGATGCGCGACAAAGTTTTTTCGATCGTTTGCAATACTAAAGGGACTCATTCGATGAAACAACTAAAATGAATAAAAATGTAATTGAACTGGCACGATCACGTGGTGCTTGGCCGTTCAAGAAATTATGTTCTGACATTATACATTGAAATATGCATAGAAGATTTCATTTTAATCCTTTTTTTTATTATAATATTAAATAAATTGAGTTATAATCCGATTTTTCAGTTTCGTTAAACTTCCAAAACTTTATCAATGATCGAGAAGTTTTTCGTGTATGGGTGAATGGGAACTCAATAATCTGTGGCACTTTCTCGTATTTTAACTTTTCTTAAGAAGTGCTTGTTAGCGGCCAGGAGAAAAGTAATCTAAGGCGAAGAAATATCAGGAGCGACTGCCTTAGGGTACAGCGTGAAGACAAAGCCATCTAGAATGGTCTCCCCAAAACTTTCTGGCATATTCTTTAATAAAGATAAATTTGTTTTGTATAAGTTTTTTTTCGACAGATTGAAAACCAAAATATGACGCAATTGCAGTCACAAAATGACATTTTATATATTCAAGTCATCGCATTTTTGACGTTTTACGTGCTTCGAGAAGTGCTGACCAAATAGACGTTCAACCACTTCTTCGGTTTGGCTAAACACTTGATGGATTATCTACAGTGTAGATATTGAATCTGCGCATTAAACTTCATCCCTTTGGCTACTTTCATTTTGTAGCTATCGCGTTGACTTACATTCAAATAACTGGACATATAGCCTTACTCGGAATGGATTTTGTTCAAAATTTGTCAGAAGTCTACAAATTCGAAGGGAAGATTCTATACTAAATTTCATTCATCTAGCTTAAATCATTTTTGAGTTATTTTAATCAGAGACAAATGGACGGGCAGACTGAAAAACATTTATTCAAAACTTGATTCCGACTGCAAGAAGGGCTTAAACGTAAAGATTTGTCAATGTCACGACGATTCCGATACTTTCTCTATACTTCATATAAGAGAAAATTAAAATATATCATTTCTTTAACATAAATATGAAAAGCGAAACAAAAAGATGCAAAGTACATCTATTTTCTCACGGAGATTATGTCCTATTATTAGTTTATTAAATTTTTGTCGTGTGGCTTGATTTAAAAGGATTAATTCTTTTTAAATTTTCAGATAAAATGAATTTGATTTGAACATTTTATTCTACGAAAAATGAGTATTCTTATTTCTAAAAGCGCATCATCCCATATTGAAAATTTCGCGCCAATCAAAAACAGAAATAATCAAGATTTTTAACATGGATATTTATAAAATAATAGATATACTGAGAAATAAATTTTCCCTGACTTTAATTTACTCCCATGGCTTGAACATGATATACTGCTTTGAAATGCCATTGTATTTACCACATGAAAAAATGGATAGTCTAAGGAGAATCACTATAGAACAAAAATTACATTTAAAATTGATTATTTAGATATATCGGTATATAATAAAACTACAGTATAGAGCTATTCGAGTTTTATATTCCTGGTTACATATCTACAAAATTTTTTCTGGTGTTATTTTTCTTCGATAGGAGGTTAAAAATTCTTTTTACGATACCAATTTAACATTATTTCTAATTTAAGAATAAATTGCTGATAGTTTTGATTTTTATGATGATTCAATTTAATTCGGCAAATTATTGAATCGTCTTAGTAGATTATATAAAGATATGGACAATCATCGAGATATTTAATATTAATTGTCTAATTAAGAGATTTGATAAAGAGTCGTTATACCAAATACGTGCAGCAATTCGCAACTACTGTCGTTAAGATGTACTCAAATCCTGATTGAATCGTTATCACAGATCATAACTGATAAATTCTCATACACCGGTATGATAGTTTATTAAAATATCAGGCAATTATTGAAATATTTGATACCCATTGTTTAATTAGGGAATTACACAAGTAGTTATTATAAAAAATACATTTTTCCACAAGCATTCATTCTTGCAGGATAATTAATTGATTTCTGTAACGGAATGTTACCGATAATTAAATCATTGGGACACTTTTAACAATGAGGCAGAACGAGCGACGACTGGGTTGGAAAAGGAGGAGTCACTTACGGTCATTGTAGCAGAGTCTCCAGAGTCCCGAGACGGTGTGCTTAGACAGGTGTTCCCTGTCTCCCGTGCCGTTGTAGCGGGGGTTGGGCATCAGTTCGATACTGTAGAGCCAGGCGTTGGAGCAGACGGCTATGGCTTGGGCGGCCAGGGCCACACTAGCGGCTAACAGGGTCAGAGCTCTCAGAAGGCTCAGAGACGCCCTGATCATGGTTCGCCCCTGCACGAGTCAGCCCTCCTCAGCCCCGCGGGGCCTTCTTCGGCTTCGCCAGCATTGGCCGAGGGCTGGGGCACGTCTCCAAGAAGAAATGTCACAGCACGCACCAGCATAGATAAGCAATCCGCGCCGCTGGATGATGCCCCACGAATTATTGATGCAATCGGATATGTGTGCGTTATGGTCTCCCACGTGGAGGAAGAGGATGAAAGTGGAGAGAGAAGTGGCAGTGGTGTATTTGGTTTGTATTACTTTGGTGGCGACTTTTTCGAAACCACTAGTCTGAAGGCAGTTCTCGCTCCGTCAGGGAAATTTATTCATTTCTTTGTAGGAGTTTCTCTGTAATATTATTCTCTCTGCATTGCTCTGCTCGTCTCGCAATGCGTTTTTCTCTAGACAGTAATAATAATAATAACATTCTATAATGGAAGATATTTGTTTTCTTCGTTGCACTTTACATTTTCTTATTTTAGTTGTGGAGGAATATATGACAGGGTGCCACTACAAATAGTGTGTCTTATTTATTTATTTATTTATTCTTTTATGAGCTAAAATACTACTATGCAAAAAATTTCTTTATTTTAAAAATGCAGTCATATATAAAAACGGAAAAATTGTCTATTTATTAAATAATCTACGTTAAGAAGTCATGACTGCCTTAGACCGGTGAGAAATTAAAATAGACTGTCTAAGCTCACAGCAGCTTCTTCTATACGAGTCCGAAGTTTGCTTCATTATTTTCTTTAACCCTAATTCTACATCAGAGGAAACATGATTCGAGCAGCTTCATTTGAGAGATAGACATAGAGAGAGAGAGTTCAGATTGCAATCACATGAAAATACCTGTTGTTCTGGCCCTTCCGAGAATCCCGTGCGTTCATCCTGTAGCTCTAAAAATGCAAAATATAATCAACTCTTTTTTCCGTTGCGGAACCAAATAATCGAATACTTTGGGATGTATTCCAAGAACCGCTTGCTCCCCTACAGGGAATTTGGTGGAGTGCTGCTGCATTTCTGCGTGAGTAACATGAAAAAAGGAAAATCGGAATCCACTCACATTCCTACCCCATCAGCAGACGAAATTAGAGGGGTGGATCGGGAAGATGGAATGATGCGGCGTGCTGATGAGCGGTCCAGCGGCGACCTTCAGTGGAATGCTGGACAGGCTGCTTCGAACACGATAATCGAACACACATAACAGACGACTTCCGGTGACACACCTCTCGCCAGAAAAGAGGGGGGTCTTCTGGATGGATGGGAGATGCGTCCGCAAAAGATCGTCTGCCACACGGAGAGAGAATGGGGGAGGGGTGCTTCCCCACCCTTCCGCGGGCGAATCCATTTCGCCGTAGAAGGGGAGGTTTGGTAGCTAACTCCTGAATTATTCACGCTTTACTTTCTGAGAATGGTTGTCGGAAAAAGCAAATGATTGCAGGATTAGACCCCTTCCATATGGCCTTGGGATAACGATAATGCCTTTTTAATTGTTTGATTAAATTAACTCTGCATCTTAAATATTTTAAAGAAAAAGATTCCTCGCTTCCGAATCAATCAGATTTTAACGAACAATTATTTGTTTCAACAATTGTTTGGTTTCGAATCTTTTCACCGAAAACAATACAACAGCGATTGTTTTCATTGCTCTAATTAACTTTTCCACTTTTTCCATTGGTTGACCTTTAATTAAGAGTTCGTTCTATAATTTTTTTTAAAGAATTATCTTGCAGCTTCTGCCAGATTTTTTTTTCTTATTTGAATGGAAGGTTTTGGCTTCGAACTTTAATTCTTTTTCGGCTAAAATATAAACAGTTTTTAAGCTCTGAAATTTGCATAATTTTTTTAAATTTTTGAATTAAAAGTTTTTAAGACGATATTTCTGTTAAATTCATTTTCTTAAAATATATAAATAAAAAAATTGAAAAGGGATAATATAATTGAGATTATATTAATATACTTGTTTTCTAACTTCGGTGAATTTATTCTTATTTAGGAAAGTCATGCGTTAATTTTTTTCGCTTAATTTCCACAAATCCTGCAGTGTATTAAAAAAACTACATTAAAAATAGCATGCAATAAATTCATTCTTAAAATATTGGTTGCACCTATGGTTATATTACATAATACATTAATTTTAAAATAATTTTCATTAAAAAATTGCATTAAGAAGGAAATTTTATAACACTTTTTCCGCACTTTTTACTGAAAATGATATTATTTCATTAAAGCCGTTTCAATTTAATTAAAATTGATTTCGAATTGAGAAAGATACTTTTCATTCAAATGGCACTTTAAAAAATTGATGGATAAGAAAAGAAAATGGATTATCTTAAATGGAGTTAATCCTCTCTTCAAATTTTTATGATGTTTTCTTTCTTCCCACTGATAAAAAAACATTCCCAAAACTAAACATTTGAATTAGTTTTAATTTAACTGTGAAATTAAAGAAGCAAGATGTGGTTAATCTTTAAAAATTAATCATATAATTATTTTCATTATAAATCTTAAGAAGGCCAGAAGTCGGAATAAAAAATAACACTTTCTTTTGCTTTTACAAATATATTTATAAGATATCACAATAAGCGATTTTGACTTCTCTAATCAAATCAAAACTAATTCTAGTTAGAATTTGAAGTCTCAAGGTACTTTTCCTTAATCTTTTGAAAGATAAAAACGAAAGGGGGGTGTAAGTCGATTTAAGTTTATTTTTATTTTCGGCCTGAGGCTTTATTACGACATATTTTAATAATTTAATATTAATTTCGAAAACTGTGACTTATACATAATGAATGCATAATGTTCTTTAACCGATTCTTAACTGAACACAGTTACTAATGCAGTTAAACCAATTCTAAAATGTTATTTTTTGATACATTAAAATGTCTTCTCCAAGTAATGTGGGGGGGGGGGGATTCGTGCTGCATTTTTCACAAATTTGCATTTTATTTCCCGATAATCTCTTGTGCAACGAAAGACAGATCACTGCAATTTCGACAAAAAACTTAGCGTATTTAGGTATATTTTCCACCTGAAACCCAAAATTTAAAAAATGTAAGTTAAATAATTAAAAGTGAAAAGGATTCCTTAATGATAAAAAAGAAATCCTTCATTGATAAATGAAAGAGCGCAAAATAAATAAACTTATAAGACTGATTTCCCTGCTTTATTTTACCTAAATTGTAGATAGTTTCTCTCAAAATAATTATTATTGACATCGGTTATTTATTTTTTGTTTATTTACAGGTGGTAGGGGCATGGCGGTGAGGTTTCGGATTTGGATTTCAGGTTAGAAACTCGATTCCAGCAAAGAACCGTTGTGTAAGCGAGTCTGGTTCATGCTAAATCCATCTGAGGCCTAACTTCCTCCCGCTGGTGTGGTGTAGAAACTTGGAGAAGCGGAACCAGCTCAGGTCCCGTCCTCGTAATCTGACCACGATTCAAAATTACGAGGTACGTACCAAAAGAGCCCCCGTGTTGCTTTAAAACGGGACGCTAATATAGCAATCTATTTTATCTTAAAATTGTCATTGTAAACTTTTGCACCAAAAGGACAAGCACTGTAATTCTAACGAACATTTTATCCTCCCCACCGGTATACCACCTTTTTAGTTTGCTATTTATTGCAGACCTTGTAGCAGTTTCATCGGCATTTCCAGTGATATAAATTACAATGTACTTCTTCGGGATTTAGGGATAAACAAACTATTTTAACCGCTGGAAAATGCAGACAAGAAAATCCGAAGCCACGCTACTTAAGCTCGCTCCGAGACAGCCCAGCGCTGTTTCAATGCTGCAGAATGAATGTGTCTGCTCCAAAGCACGTTTGACAGGATCGTGATTTTAGGACCCAGAGACTGACTGTTCTGAACTGAAGTGGAGAAAACGGACTACCGATTTTTGTCGCATTAGTAATTGTCGGACGGACTTTCTTATCAGTTTATATTTTTTTAAAAAAATCACTCAAAAAAATGTGAACAAATTTTTGATTGTATTTCTGTTGCAGTCCCCCCCCCCTTCTTCCTTATTTCACATCAATTTATGTATGAAATACTCTAAAAACAACGGAAATTAGAGAATTTTTAAAATCTAGATTATCGATATTTATTTTTAAACTTTAAAGTGACGCTGTTTAATTTTCTATACTATTTTTATCATGTCAAAACATGATGTTGTTTTTGGGATGAGGTTTCTGGCGTCAACAAAAAACGAGTGGGCAATGAATTGAAATTTTATTATCTGCACGGGCATCTCCTTAAATCAGCTTTTAATAACGCGTTGCCATTGCATTTACAAAAGCTCCGGTTCAAAAAATAAGTTAATGACTACGGCAAATAAAACCTAGAAAAATGTCATTTTGTGCACGTGATTATATGAAATGAAATAAATAGGAAATGTGATATTTTTTTAAACAATCGATGCGACACAATGTTTTTTTAAATTTTTTGCACTACTAAAGTGACTCATTCAATGAAACAATTAAAATGAATGAAAATATAATTTAACTCGCACGAGCACGTGGTGCTTGGCCGTTCAAGAAATGATATTCTGACGTGATACATTAAAATATGCATAGATTTCATTTTAATCTTTATTCCAATTTCAAATCATTAATTACAGATTTTTTATGTGTTTGAAATAAATAACATTTTAAAGAAACATAAGTTAAAAAATTTTGTTTAAAATTTTTTTAAAAAAATTGATTTTATTTTTATACATGTGGGATACTCTAACTTACTGGAAGGCACCCTCCATTTAATATTTAATTTTCACAGTTTTTAGTAATATATATAGCTTGAAAACTGTTTAAATATAGATTAAATACATGGAAAAGAGGGTTCTCTAATCTCGTATTTCTTCAGAACCCTTAAGAGTTTAATCTGGTTCTGAGTTGAGACTGTGAACGCCATGATGTTCCTTTTTACAAACACATCTGAGGCATAAGATGGCCGTTACTCGCGTATTGTAATACCACTAGCAAGCAATAAGCAACAGTTGCGAATAACCATCGATCTTTGGCTTCAATCTAAAGTTCATGAAGTGTGTTTCCAGTCAAGACCATATACATTTATTTTATTAAGTATTTTTCCAGTCAAAAGTATACGTCTTGGCCGGAAAAATTTAGTTTTGAGTTACGATTAGAATCTTGATAATATAAGTCAGCGTTATGCATATTGTGTATTCCAAAATAACTATTCCTGAATAACTGTGCGAATGTAACCAAACTTTGCCTATTTATCCTTTAATACAACCAAAAGGAAAATGTCAACTTTTGAGAGTGAAAAAGTTATTTGAATATTAAATTATTTATTAATGTACCGAAATACTGCCTTTTTTCTCTTTGCAATTCAGTGATCACTATAAGACTTGTGACCCGTAAAGACCGTGACCCTTAAGACCCGTAAAAAGGCTTGTGCAAGCGAATGTGATGCATTAGGTAGCTAACTCGTACTCTTGGCCCTAGTTTACTCTACTGAAAAAACAAGAGACGCTCACTCGACTTGAATCGCTGACAGATCTGTCAGCGGATTTATTAAGTGCCATAAGTAACAACAACAACATACCTCCTATTATTATCGAAATTATTTTCTTATTTTGAACTTTCTACTTAATAATATGGTCAGGTTGATTCAAAATTTTAATTATCTGATTTAGATAACATTTTATGCATGATCTTTGCATGAAAATAAGTTAATCTGTTTCAAATTTTGAACCAAATAATCAATAGTAAAAGCTGTCAAAACTTGCGTCCATCTGCGTGTAAATGAGCGAGACAGAAAACTGTAATGAAAGCGGGAATTGAAATTTATATGTTTGCAAAATAACTTTGCTGAGACAAATTGGGAATTAGTTTCAACTTATTTCTTGACGGGAGCACGTGACTTGTAAATGTATATCAAAGGCGAAATACGTACATTCACATCAAATTACAAGTACAAAAGAGAAAGAAATGTTTCCCTTGGTGATTTCACTATCAGATTTTTTAGGGATTTCTTTGATGCGTGTTGATTCAGGAAAGAAAATCTTAGATGTGTTTGGAAGTTATGTTCTAGACGCTGGAGATTTTTATCTATTCTCTCGAAGCTTCAGAATTCAGAGTCAACAAATTTTTAGTCAGACCCCCATCTATTTGCGTATCTTCCAAGGAGACGAGATCCAACCAACTTGACGGGAGCATCTCCTCCTCATTTCGAGATCCTTCCGGGCGGGGGGGGGGGTCCATTTCTATAAGATGAAGCCTATTATGAAGTAATTAAGTCAGTAAGTGAGAATTATAAGTAAGTAAACATTAAGTAAGTAATAACGCGAGATAAATGAAGGAGGAGTCTTTTATATATTATTTTGAGGTGATACATTAATCTTGAAGCAATATTATCATCTCTGATAGGATCAATCGCTGTCTATTCATTCTAAACTCATCACTGGTTCATCACTGCGTCCATATTTAGCGAGCTATTAGTTAATAGTCTTCTGAAATCTACTGGAATGAAAGGCTTGCTGCTAAAGCTGTCACTTAGCTCCATTGTTAATTTCACGCCCGGCGTCAAATGTCACCGCTTTGATTAATAATAAATTATGGTCCCCGTGGGACTGTCAGGCCTCTAAGAACAAACGTCTCTGCACTGGAGGAACGCGAATAAAACACGCGCACACATCTAAACATGCAGGTGTTGCCATCTATTAATATTTCAAGAGAGCCATTCGGGTAGTCACTTCTCGGAAATGAAGAAAAGAATGATCATCCAAAAAGGATTGTCAAAATGATGTGAAGACTGCTATCAACAGGTTGGTTGGTCTTTAGATTAGACTAGTCCTCATTAGAGGATCATGCAAGCTATTTACCTTCACTAAAATTTTAAAAAGAAATTTCTCATTTTTCTTAAGTATGAATATACCAAGTTCTCAATATAATTTATATAAACCTAGAATAGTTATAGCGTAAATAAACAATAGAATACATTAATGATTTTGGTGTCATTCACTACCATGACAATAATGTGAAATATGCTTAAGAATACATATAAATAAGTTAAATAATTTTAGACGAAAGAATTTTACATTAGTTAAATTGTCATAGATGAAAAGATAACTTTGTAAACTTCAAAATGTGGCAAAACACGTTTTTGTTCAAGAATATTGTACTAAATTACCGAAAAAGATTAAAATGCAACTTAATTTTTTATTAATAAAAATTTTAATAGGAATGCACATTTCCATCTTCCACAAAGTAAATTTGTGCCAAATTTGGTAGTTCTAGGTGAAACTTCTGACCTGAAGGCAGTACACTGAGATGCACAAATTCAACTAATTTTTAAATAGAGATAATTTTAATAAATCATTGTAAAAAGATATTACATTTCTGATATTTTGTAAGTCATAATCTCGGTATTTTTGTCACATTTATTTAAGCAACTTATCTACGATTTCACACCACCCCTCTGACCAATAGTCGAAAATATGTCACATCAAAAGCGAAGAAAAGTTAAGATTTTAAATTATAAATAAAATAAGCTTTGTGTAAATTAAAAGAATTTCATTATTAATAATCATTTTCATAAAGTATATTGAAACTTAATGTTGAATTTACATTTATTTTATCTGTATATCTGATTCTCGGCACTGAAATGTTTTGTTGATGTACCACGAAACAACAAACCCTAATCAGCAAAATTTGAAGCCCACCATCTTCGAAGCAATGAAGTTTCGGATCGCTGTTTATGAATTCAGAAATATATAATTTATAGTGGCGAACGTCTATTTAGACAGGATCTAGGAGTGTTAAAGTGGGAGGGAGGCCACAAGTTGGTTAATTTTAAAAAAAAATCTGGTACTTACGTATGAGATCGTCGATCATTGTCGCCAAATTTGAAGTCGTCGCCAATGAGTTGCTAAATTACCAATAATGGCAAAAAACAGCAATTATTTTTTAAAAAGTGTGCAAATCTTAACTGTCGTCCGCCGTTTTGTTGGTTTCGATGGCTTATCACCAAATTTGAATCCGTCGTCAATGAGTTACTAAACTACTGGCGACCGTTGGCGTCGACTCTCTAATACGTAAATACGAAACTTCTTTTCTTGCCAAGTGCTTATGTGATTTTATTATTTGTATTTTTCGTTTTCATTTAATTATTTTATTTGTATTTTTTATTCATAGTATAGTTATTTATATAGTAAATATTAATTGATACTGAACATAGATGGCACAGTATGCTCTAAACCATATGCATATTTAGAATGTGAGCGACACGCACTTGAGGGTTTTTTTTTTTTTTTTTTTTTGCTGTAAACACTTCAATCAGAGGGTTGGCGTGAATCTGGTGCAATAAGGCACCGCTCGTTCTCTTTTCAAATAAGAAATAGACAAGAAAGCATCTTTCCTTGGATTAAATACACACACGCTGCTACACCAAGTAAATTAATTTGTAAAAAAAAAAAATACAAATTGTAAGAATGATAAAGCATTAGAATAATATTACATCTTTATTGGCGCAGATGTTCGAATTCATTTATCTTTCATTATGTCTGCACGGTTGTTAGAACATTAATTACTAATTGCTACAACGATATTATGTACAAGTGCAGTTGTAGGGTGGTCATGATGAATACATAAATACGAATATATGTTCACAATACCATTAAAATAAGAAATATAGTAACAAATCCTTAAAAAATTGTAAGCAATTAGAAACCAAACAGGTCAGATTATTTAAAAACGGGCTTCAGGATTGCTCACTGCCTAGAGTTGCATTGGTAATCGATAACAATTGAATTATAGATTTAAACTGTATATTTCGTCTCCCTCGAGCCAGACAGTATTACAAACTGATCATTTGAAATTATTTAAGAATCTTGCCTTATTCAAACAATTAGCATAATAAAGTGTTACGATATCATTCAAAACTACTAAACTCTTCTCTCAACTATAAAATTCTTCAAAGAATGCACGAGAATCCTCCTCCACAAATGTTGATAGTAGGATAAGGGCAAAACACGGGCTTATGCGGCATTTTTCACAAAGGTCTGTTGACGCAATCACATTCATAGGCAGACGATTTCCTCTCTTTCCGGCGAGAACCGCTTGGAAGTTCGACTCTGCCATCTGCTTTTCAGACAAAACAGTGAAACGGGAGCAATTAATAAATCAACAAAAGATTTTGACAAACGATTGTATAATCCTTAATGATGTGTTTTGATTTGTTAGACGTTATGAAAAAGTATTACTCTTCTTTGGCACTGTTTATATTATATATATATATATATATATATATATATATATATATATATATATATATATATATATATATATATATAAATTTTATATACCAGATATATATGTTTAAATAGAAGAAATGGGACTTTGGGTTCACGCGTTTATTAATAATATGTTGTAATAAGAAAATTGAGCTTTCCTGCGTTGGTGTGTGTGCAATGATAATTTAAAATTAAATTAAACCGTAATTAATTTCCAAAGTTTTATCTTAATTTAGCCAAGTAATCTTAATTTAGTTTTATCTTAATAATGCTTGACCGAAGACAATCCCTTGTGAATTTTTAATTCGTTGGAAGAGTGCTCAACACTCTATTGACTGAAGTAATTAATTCAGAAAAATATGAATTAATTTGAAATACTCTTAAATCTGCCTTCTATTTTTGCAATAAAAGTAACAATTTTACTGTTAAAAAATGGTATCTAAATTCATCTATCACTCTATCAGATTTTCTAACTTTAACTTGCTATTTCGGAATATAATCTTTTTCAGAAAAATGTTCTGAAATATTCAAAATACACCGTATCAACTTCTCTTATTCGAAAAATGTATTAAATTTTGGAAACCATTTTTAATTTAATTGACTAAAATTTAAAAAATCAGGATAATTTGCTTTTGATCGAAATAATTTATTGAATTTGATAAATTTGGACAATGTCGGAAACCACACTATTAAACATGAAATAAATGGCACTTCTGGTATTGAATCCTCCAGAATTTTAGCTTCTAGAGAGGTATTTGCATAAATAAAGTCTTTTAGAGTATTAGAAATTTTTCTAACTGTATATACACTGTTTTTACCGTTTGTTTTGGCTTCCCAACAAGAGTCGCATAACGTTTTAAGAATAATATTTTTGTAGATGCAGAAAATAAACAATGTAAGCGTTGTAATATCCAAAAAATAATTACAATTACTGGAAGTAGCATCATAGATTAATAAATCAAAAGAATGTAATTGGTAAGGCATATAAATTGCATTAGCGTTCAGAGCAATTATTTTAGGTTGTATACCTTATATTTTCCTTTCATGACGTTGCGATTGTCGTATGCCTGTTCAATACAATTCATAATATCTAAACCAAGCTTAATTAATCTTTCCAAAATAATTTTTTTAGTCCTTCTTTTGTCACATCAGTCATTTCTATAAACCCTGTAAATGCCTAATTTATAGTTAATCTTTTTCTTCAAAATTCGTATACCTAATAAAGACTGGAATTGGTTCCTTATAAGAAATATCAGGAGTACATTTAGATACTACAATACGAGGATGCATTTATGATGTTTTTAATTTTATTAAAGATATCATTTTCCACTTCTTGAAGTTTAGAGTTTCTTCTTCTTTCTTTTTTTTCACGTTTTGCTAATTTGACACTCAGAAGGATATGTCCTTGTCATAAACATAATAAGATCTAGCAACATTAAATATTTTATACCATGAATTTTCAAACACTATACGCAGTCTTCTTTATCTTCACTTATAATAAAGCACTGTGTGTGTGTGTGTGTGTGTGTGTGTGTGTGTGTGTGTGTGTGTGTGTGTGTGTGTGTGTGTGTGTGTGTGTGTGTGTGTGTTGGCGCTGTACAGACCAGACCATATGACCTACAGCTACCAAATTTGGTAAACGTATACCATGGAGGCCAGGAATGTGCACCTAGGAGCCCTTTTTTTGAATTTTTGAGACAGCCAAACTTTCTAACCGAAAAAATATCATGATAACATGAGAAAAAATAAATCAACTATCATTCCAAATTGAACATATAAAAATGTCATTTTCAGCAGGTGTCTGCATAAAATGAAACCAATATGAAACATGATATTTTGGAAAATAAATGCACAGAAACGTTTTCTATGATATTTTATAATACATATATGACTAATTGGATTAAACAGTTTTATTTAAGGCAAATATGGCTTAACATCTACAAGACATCTTCTGTAATCGGAGTCCAACATTTAATTTGTTAATTGTTTGTTATAGATATACATCTTTTAACAAATGGTCTAAGTGAAATATATAATTAGTAGTTTGAGGGAAAAAGTGCTGATGAATTACAATTTAAATTATTACATATATCATCATTGCATAATTTATATATATAATCTGCTCTTTAAATCATATTTAACAAAATATTCTACTGACAATAAGGCCTTAAAATAAAAAAGTAGCACTCCAATCAACTAAATCAATCATAAAAGCTGATCGATCTATGAAAATTTCAATACAACTATTCGATAAAAACTGGCGATTTTAAATCACTTTATCAAGATCTCAAAGAAGCCAATCAGGGTTACTCTAGAATAATTGGGCCTAGATTATGAAAATGATGTTGTTGTTGTTGTTTCTAATGGCACTTGCCTATGGACAAGCTCGCTGCTGGACCCAGCAGCAGATTTAAGCCGAGTGAAGCGTCTCTTGTTTCAAGTAGCGCCAACTAGGGCCAAGAGTACGACTTTTGCTACACACTCATCACATTCGCTTGCACAACCCCTTTTTACAGGGGGGCACATTCACACATCTCACAGATAGCACACAGAATAACAACCATGCCCGAACCAGGACTCGAACCCGGGACCTCCTGAACACGAGGCAGACGCGCTACCTCTGTGCCAGCAAGCCGGCATGAAAATGATAATTATTCTTAACTTGCAATATTCAGAACTGAATAAATCAGCTAGATTTGATCGCAGAAGATAGAAATGTTTATTTATTAAGATGTTGAAATATTAAGAATATTTTACAAATATGAATCTATAAGATCAAAGGAATTTAAACCATAATTTTTTGAAATATATTTATAAACCTTAAAAATTTTTTATTATTGAGAGTAATTATATACATCTAAAAATAAAATTAAAAACTGAATGTTTCATTTGATCTGTGAAATGTTTGCTGAATAATTCCTTGAGAAACTATAAATTATAAAAAAATTGTAATGTTTCAATTTCTGTAGTAAACATAAAACTAATGTCGGACTACTCTGCTTTCAGTTCTTAGTTTTATTTAAAGACATGTTTGGATTGCGTAAAGAGGTCTTTATATTAATTGAAGTTTCATCATTTCCACTTTTATTTAAAACTGAATTTTACGTGCACTGGTAGAAAATCAGACAAAGATGCGGAGTTCAAAGATAGGACTGCTTAAGGCCTTCATAATAGTATAAGTGAATTATATGACTATCGAAATTTGAAGCTTGAAAATATTTTGCTGAAAAACTTATTATGAGACCAAGTTATATATATATATATAT
>JAOUZG010017793.1:409805-422865 GCA_026289955.1 Argiope argentata | reverse complement strand
CCCCCCCCTATAAAAAGTTGCTGTGCAAGCATATATGTGATAGAGCTAAGTCGGTCCTGTATCTATTTCTGTATGCTCTAATCCTTGCGACTTGCAGAGGCTGCAATCTTTCCCCATCCAGCAATGAGCCTGGTCTAGCTCTGCTGGCCAATGAGGGCATGCAATACCAACAACAACTGGAGGATTTTTTACTCCAACAGATTTCGTGTGCACCAGACCCTTACAACGGTTCTTTGGTAGATTTAGGACTCGAATCTGAAACTTTCCGGTTTGGAAGCCATGGCCTTACCACTAGGTTACGGTAACCCTTTTAAAAAGCATCCTTCAGCTGACACTTAAACATAAAAATCAGGATTAAAACTTCCTAGATTCTTATTTCATGGCTAATCAATTTTAAGGCGAAGGTGGGCCAAGGCACATATTATTGAACATATAGGGGTGGAGATTCCCAATCATAATTTGGAAAATCTGGGTCCATTATAGGGTTTCTGACTGAGACAATAGAAAGGAAAGCGAATGGAAAGCTAATAGCAAGCAAAGAAACTGGGAGCAAAAGAGGGAGCCTTTTTTCTCTCTCTCTCTCTGCACGTTGTGTGTAGGCGAATGACGGCGCATTCCCACCATTATCATTCGTGGGGAGTCAAGTCCCTTGAGATTTGGCTTCCCACTCTCTCAGATGGGAAAAGTCATGGGACAGAGCCGTATATTTCACCGTTGTGGTTAATTTCATCAACAATCCATGTGCATTTCTGTGCGTTTGTCTCGCATCAGTCCCCCCCCCGTTGCCTTCAGACCCACCTAAGTAATAGATTCTACGTGCGTGTGTTCATGCGGAAATGCTTATTCACAGCGTTTGATTTTTAATATTCATAGAATGTTTACAAGCCTCGAGGGATATAATGAATTTCTCCGATTTCTCATTTCGCACTTTGAAAGTGCATAATTCAGCCCAAAGGGATCTAACAAGTTTAAATAGCAATGAAACAAATGCGTCATCTATTATTTTTAACACCATACTTTTTTTTTAATCGGTAGTTGCATTTCGAATATTCATCGCATTGGAAAAAATAATTGTGAACTTTGACCCCTTTGAGGGTTAAGCATATATGTTACAATACACGGTATATACAACAGGTTATATCCGCAATAATTTCAAACAAGACGCCGAATATTAGGAATTTATGCGTGGGCGTCTTATTCAGTCCAAATAAAAGGACCAGGTTGAATCCTTTAGATAATTTAGAGTAAGTTTTAAATTTGCCTGGATCCAAATTGAGATCCAAATTTTTTATCATGTCAGAACATGATGTTGTTTTGGGGATGAGGTTTTGGCGTCAACAAAAATCCGTAGGCGGAAAATTGAAATTCTATTATCTGCGCGAGCTTCTCAAGAAAACCATCTTTTAATGACGCGTTGACATTTCATTTACAAAAACTCTGATTTTAAAAAATAAGATAATGACTACGCGAATAAAACCTAGAAAAATGTCATTTTGAGCACGTGATTATATGAAATGAAATAAACATGAAAAGTGATATTTTTTAAAACAATCAATGCAGAACAATTTTTTTTGGATCGCTTGCAATACTAAAGTGACTCATTCAAGGAAACCATTAAAAGGAATAAAAATATAAATTAACTTGTACGAGTACGTGGTGCTTGGCCGTTCAAGAAATGATGTTCTGACATGATACATTGAAATATGCATAGCAGATTTCATTTTAATCTTTAATTTATCAATTATGCAACAAATCTTCAGTATATGCATAAGTTTCTAGGAAATCCGTCAGATTTTTATAATTTTGATAATATTTTAAGGTCTAATTAAAAACCAGTTTTGCTACTATTGCGCAATGGATCTATTACCAAATATTTACCGAAACCTGTTGCAAATGCGTCCCTCAAGTCAATTTTCTTTAGTTATCTTTTTCCGAAAATTTGAGTAAATTTTTAAATAACTGACATCTTAAAACCTCACGGACTCGCTATCTCCCTCAAAATATTTATAATGTTAGCTCTTAGTCGATATATCAAACCTAGTAGATCGAAATTTGTTTAAAATACACAATATCGTCTTTTTTTTTTTTTTTTTTGTACATACAACTTTTTTTTTTTACTTCAATAAAATTTGAGAGCTGCAGAAATTTAAGACACCTCTCATTAAAAAATCGGTTTCTTTGCCAATAGATGGCAGTAGTAATTGAATTAATTCTGTTTAAAATACACGAATTCTTTCGCCACTCCGTAATCAAAGTCCATGTCATTTTCTTTAAACTTTCGTGAAATTTCAGAAAAGATTAATTTTGGCGATACAACGCGAAAACCTTTTTAAAATCATGTTCTGCTCCCTATCGTTCCATTGATCTGAAATACTCTTGTTTAAAATGCACGAATGCGCCTTTCGTCTCTGCATGTTACGCATCTGTCCTATTGTTTCCCGCCGAGTCAGCGTAAAGATTGGAAAAATACGTTTGAAGCTGTTCGTAATGGCTGCTGAGTGGAGGACTTGTTAATTAACTTGAGTGCCCGCTCGTAACCGTAGAACTGAGGAATGCTCAAGTTAAACAACCTAGGACAACTATTCGGGGTTTTGACGATAAAGCTGACAATATAAATGAAGATATAACTGTATTTCGATTAATATCAAGGATCTAGCGATTCTTCTAGAAAATCTTCCATGCTTTTTCAAAAAATGCATATAAACTCGAGAGACGGAATCGATTCAATCGTTCTCTATTAAGATTGTTGATCGTTGAAAAACTCTCCTGTTTACGATGCTCGTTATTACTATTCTGTATAAGTGGTTTGTAACCTGCTTCTATTATTAACGGTTACGAGTACAGTTTTTTGTATACACCTCGGCTGTGTTTCAGTTACTTATATTTCTTCTTCTTTTCTTCTTTTTTTATTATTGATTTTAATGGCGCTTGTCATGAACAAGTTCACTGACGCAGTTAGCGATTTGAAGCCGAGGGAGCGGCTCTTGTTTCAAGTAGCGCCAACTAGGGCCAAGAGTACGTCTTAGCAACTCATGCATCACATTCACTTGCACAGTTCCTTTTTGCAAGGGAGGGGGGAGACAAATTCACTCATCTCACAGATAGAACAAATGATGAACCATGCCTGAACCGGGACTCGAACCCAGGACGCCCAAATCACGGGCAATTTGTGCTATTCTTGTTATAGGACGGCGTCTTTTTTTTCATTTCTTTTTTTAAATGAAATGAAGCGTCATTTTTCATTTTTTGTTTTTGTTGAACTTTTTTCATCGTACACTTATCGGGTGTACAATGAGCGAAATAACTAACAATAAACGAGCACAATAACGAGATATTGTGACATTTTTCTTTCCATTTGTGGGAAATTTATGAAATTAATGACACAACACAGAGAGTTTCTTTACGTATTGTTTTAATTGTTTCTTATCTTTTCTAGTTAGATAACACCTTCTCTTTTGTACTGGTGTTATCGCATACATTCATTTGAGAGTTCGTGCAAGCTTGGTCTTATGGAAACTGTCCCAATGAAATTAATTTTGGATAGTTATGTTTTCCATCCAACGACTGAAGTTTATAGAATCCTAACAATAATGAAATGAATAAAAGAAGTATTTAATGAAATTTATTTCTATGATGAGAAATATTTTTTTAATTATATGTCTGATTTAATTATTTTTCCTATTATTTTATCATTCTATAAAATTTGTGTATGTGTGTTTATGCTAACACTACTGTTATAAGAGGCATTCAACAGTTAATTATTTTCTTCAGAAATATTGTTTCGAAATTCAATTAAACCTGAATTTTCATTCATTATTAAATCCGTGGTGTTTAAAGTACCAAACCATTTTAATTCCTCATCTAAATAATTGAAAAAATAATTTCTTTTTTTTATTCGTCAGTTAAACTTAGAACTTCATATCCATATCTACAGAACTTTCTAGGATCTATTAAAACGATAATGCTTTTATCAATAAATAATTAGCGGAACAAAAAAAATGTAAGATAATTGAAAAGTAAAGGAATCTTGTAATTTGATGTTGATGAGGCCTCAATAAAACTCAATACGTCCAAAAATTTGAGTTAAAAGAAATTGTATTTAAAACCTCGAAAATATTTTTTAAAATAAATACGGCAAAAAAAAGACAATTAATAAATACTCTAAAAACATAAAATATTGTTTGACATCCTAAATACTACGCAGTATCGTGAGCATGTCATAAAAGTGTTACTGAACGATTGTGTTAATAGAGTAAAAAGAATGAAAGCTAAAAAAATAGTAATAATATTTATTGTTTTTAACATTTTAATACTTTAAGCTTAAATTTAATAGATTTGAAAGAGATAATTTTTATTACTTTTTTATTACATATTCTACAAAAACAAAGTTCTCAAGTGACATAAAGGCCTAAAAACTTATTCATTTAAGATCTCTAAATACTGATTTATTTAATTAATGAAAATAATTCAGAACAACAATGAAAAGGAAATTGTAATTTTTGTCATATTTTCGAGCAACGCTAAAAAAGTTGAAATAAAAGATTAAAACGAAATCTGTTATGAATATTTCGATGTATCATGTCAGAACATAATTTCTTGAACGGTAAAGCACCACGTGCTCGTTCAAGTTAAATTATATTTTTATTCACTTTAATGGTTGCATTGAATGGGTCATTTTGGTATTGCAAACGATCCAAAAAAACTTTGTTTCGCATTTATTTTTTTAAAAAAATATCACATTTCCTATTCATTTTATTTCACAAAATCGCGTACTCAAAATGGCATTTTCTAGGTTTTATTTGCTGTAGTCATTAACTTATTTTTCTCATTCACAGCGTTTGTAAATGCAATGGCAACACGCTATTAAAAACTGGTTTTTGAGATGCCAGTGCATATAATAACATTTTTATTTTTCGCCTACTGATTAAAATTTTGTTGACGCCAAAGTCCTCATCCCAAAAACATCATCATGTTCTAACCTGATAATAAATAATATTTTAAAAATAATAATATCAATTTCAAGAGATAAAAAAAATCGTATTAATACCCCCCCAAATTAAAAAAATTCCGGTTTACTGAATTTCAGTGAAATAATTATGAATAAATCACCATAAATAACACCATTCTTTTCCAACGTCAAACTACTATTCGGATTTTAGAGGGGTGGAAAAGAATACTGTACTTTTCCTAATCCGCTTATTGTCTTTATCTTCAGTAACAGTTTGAAATATTTATCCAATTGAAATTTACAGATTTTCGACATATCAAAATAACTTAATTCCTCTATTCCTAAAGCTATTAGGGTCAGCTTATTTCCATCCAATCAGAAAAGATTTTACCTGACAAATTTTCCAGGCTTGGGAAAGGATTTCTGGTGGTAGAATAAAATTATCAAAATTTGGACATTTTTTATAAAATAAAAATATATATTCTTTTAAAATTAAGAACTGATTCGTAGTTTTAAACATACTTCAAACAAGAATTTAAAAAAGGTATGCAAGGATTTTAAAATGTAAATAGTTTTTCAAAACTATTTTATTTTTTAAAAAAGATACATTTTTAATGAATTTTTGTAGTGACTTTCCAAATTAAATATTCCTTGTAAATTAAGAGATATATTTTCTTAGAGGAGAAAAAAAATAAAATAAAATTTTTCTAAGCTTTTTTCCTTCGATTTTTTTTCGTTGTTAAGAACAGTTAAGATTATTGTTTGTATCAACGACATAATATTGTCGCAGTTTAAAAAAGTCTTAAAATAATTTAGGATTTGAATAATGTAATTATTAATATGCAATAAATGGTCATATTTTTAGAGCAAAACATCAGGAATAAAGCTGGATTTTTGAATGTAATTTATTGAACTTCGATGCTTTTCAAGATTCTTTTGAAAAGGAGAAAAAAAATGTTAATTTATTTTTTGCAGTACAATTTGAAGGGGGGGGGGAATTAATAGATTCAGATTATTACTTCAGACAAAAAGTTAAAATGCACAATTTCTAAATTTAGTTATTTAATTTCCATAAATATGAATAAAGCAGACAAAAGATGCTCAATTTTAATAAACTTGAAAATAATAAAGCAGATAATACTCGTTCTTCTGGTGTATTATAAAGAAAGCCTTTATAGTATTTTTATATAAAAATTACTATGGAAAAAAATAGAAAAAAATCGTTTTAGACGTATGTTATAATGGATAGACCAAACAATTTTTTTTAAAAAAATCGTACAGCTCAACTTTTTTAATATTTGTATTTTGATGATTTTCTATCGTGAAAGAATGTAAATGATTATGCATCCCATATTATGTATGAAAAACGGTTTTGAATTATTTCCTAAAACTTACCATAAATTTAAAAAATAAATCAACTTTTAAAAGAAGCAAGCAATAAATATCGAAATTTAAACTTAAATATCATTATTTTTATTTTTATTTGTAATTTTCTGCTCAACTATTTTAAATTTTTATTTTGCGTATTTAAAGAAAATGCAACATTAAAATAAGTATAATCACGCGCGCAAAATGACATTTTTCTAGACTTTATTTGCTTTAGTTATTAACTTATTTTTTTAAAATTAGAGCTTTTGTAAATGCAATGGCAACGCGTTATTAAAAGCTGATTTTCCTACATGCTCGTGCAGATAATAATTTTTTTATTTTTTGCCTGTGGATTTCTGTTGACGCCAAAAACCCCACCCCAAAAACAATATCATTTTCTGGCATAATGAAAAATATTTACTAACTGTTTTTTATATATATATTTCCCATTTTGATAGGTTTGATGCATATTTTGTAGAACTTTTCGAGCAATACGTGATAATATTTTTAATAGTAATCTATTCAAAATAGGAGTTCGACCGTTTTTCTGACGGAATCTTTTTCTTTTAAGATATATTTGAATGCCTTTTACTACAAACTAATATGTTTTTGGATGTTAGTTTTTTTTTAATTAGATTTTTTTTTATCTTCCGAGAATATGATGTTTTTGTTTGGGATTTTTGAATAATTGAAGGCAACGAATAATTGAAGCTCGAAATCAAGTAGGCAATGAGCATAATTGACAATATTCATCAACATATTTTAATCGAATATATTTTTTGCCTATTTTTTACCAGTATTGCATAATTATTAATTGCATCTTTGTAAGTAGAGGCGTTTTCAAAAGGTTGACCAACTTTTACCAGTACTGCTTTTTCAAACTGGTTTAAACTACTTAATGAGTTAAAATAAATACTGACTTAAAAACTGATAATGTTCTCACATGATAACTTGAAACTTGAGATAGTAGATTTCCTTTTTATCATGTGAGAACATGATGTTGTTTTGGTTATGGGGCTTTGTGTTATCCTCGAAAAAACGTAGGCAAGAAATATTCTTTTTATTATTGGTATATAGCGAGTCACCTGACCCCTGATATTTGAGGTTTGTTTTGTCAGTATTGTTTGAAATATTTAATTAAATTTATTATCAATTGCTTTTGTGTTGGTCATTTCTATGAAATGACGTCATCTTCCAGTTTGTTTAAGGCTTCTTACTTTTAAATAATTTATCTCGCGTTCTGAAGATAATCGTGTTTTTTTAAACTCTCTTTTAGTTTGAACTATCTAAATTTTGTAAAACGCGACTTGTATTTATTCTTTAACGATATTAAAAGCCCATTTTTACTAATTGTATTTCTCAAAGTACTGTAAAATTAGGATATAATTTTAGTATCAATATGCGTTACGTTCAATGGATTTTACAACATATACATTAGCTTCCAGTAATAGTAAACCTTTCGTCGAAATTACAGGGTTTTTTTAAATCTTAAAATTAGTCGAGCTCCAAAACTTTGCCTGCTAGAAAAATTGAAAATGAAAGTTTAAAAAAATTATCATTAGAGAAAGAGAGATAAGTCTCGTAATTTTTTCAAACCGGTTTAAACTGATTAATGACTTAAATTAATTAAGACAAATAATAAGTTAAAAATAATAATGTTCTCGTGTGATCACTTGAAATTTTCGGCCGAAGATTTCATTTTTTTCAATAGTTTTATACTTTTTTTTTACTATTCTGTAAATAACTTCTGGTGATGTGAAAGATAATTTCTTTAAAGCTTGAAAGGTAGAGCAATTCGCTGTCAAGAAAATAATTTTGTATGGAACTAAGAGATCACCCGTAGATTGACAGATCGCTAAAACACATCCCACAATGCATTGCAATTGTTATTATAATGAAATATAATTCTTTTCTGATAAAATGCAAGCCTTGATGTTTTGTCTTTCGTGTTTGTGTTTGTTTTGTGTGAAGCGTGATCATTAAAAAAAATGTCCCCGAAAAAATGGATCTTTTTGCTTCCGCTGAACGGATTATAATAATTCCCATTTCACCACAAAAATCTTTTTGGATGTATTTATTTACCTGCTTATTATGTATCTATTTTTATCTGGATCCAGATTTTATTACTCATATTCAAAAATTTAACACAAATATATTTGGGGCATTAAAATTTTTAAAAAATTAGATAAAGCAGCTTTAGAAATTTTCAATTATGTTAAATGACATTTTACTGCCTGCACGCATCTCCAGAAGCTGCGTGATAAATCCAACTCAAATTCAAAAACCCTAAATAAAAAAAAAAGCCAAAGTAAAAATTTATGAAAACAAAAGGTAAATTAAAAAGTCTAAAGAGTAGTTTAACTTTTACTTTGACAAGTGATAAATACTAAACAGTAAAATAGGGCTAATATTCCAAAGGGACAAAAAAAGCATTGTTATAAATTATTTTTTAATCTATTTTAAGAAATCAAGTAAAATTAGAAAAATAAAAGTTACTTTCTGAAAAGCTTGCTTTTCAGAAAGTATTGCAGAAGAGCATAAAATCTTTCAACTCCATTTCATCCTCTTTATAAGGTCACAATTTTTTTTTAATAACGAAGTAAATTCTTCTAAGTGTTAAGGAGTAAGTATATCATATTTCATTCGAGTTTTAAACCAATATCAGAATTTCTTTGGGACGAATCCTGAGCCAGCATCCCCCTCTCTAAGCTTCCAGACCACACTAGCGAGAGGACGGCCGGTATCGACGGATTTTATATGCACCAAACCCGCTTACATGACAGTTCACTGGGGGAAATCAGGTCTCGAAACTGAAACAGGTCCGAAACCGAGGCCTTACCACTAGGTCACCGCGGCCTCAACAGAAATCGGACAATACTGTGAAACAATCGGAATCAAAGGAATAATGTTCTCGGACTAGAATGATATTTGACCTTAATGTAAATAACTTCGCAAAAATTTAGCAAAACTTCTCAAAAAATTTATATTTTAATGTAATTAACTTTGCAGTTCATAAAATACTTGGAATATTTATAGACTCCTCAATGAGCACTTTTTATTGAACTGTAATAACCGAATGCCAAGATTTTTGGTAATAAATTAAAAGGATAATTTCAAAAATATATACTTAGATTTAATTTTTTTTTTTAAAAAATTCTGCTCGCAACAGATATATCGGATTTAAATGATCAAAACTTTCCTAACTTGGAAGGTCTCTGACTTTTAAGCACTGCGATCTCACTTTTAAACAACCGAGCGTAGAGCGAGCTTCTAATCCTCCAAATGGTGAATTGTTTCAAAAATGAAGAGTACGCTTTTTTTTCCCGAAAAGGACTTCTTGAGTTACAAAAAAGCTTTCGTGAAGGAAAAAAAAATTATAATTGATTATAATTTTGCAAAAACACTTTGATTGGTATTGATGACTCCAAGTAAATTTGAGTAATTTTTAGACACAAGGCTTCAACACAAAGCTACACTTTCAGCTTTTTTCAAATCCTACTCACAACCTCCCTGTATATGCCTTGTTCAAATTTTCAATAGTTAATAAAATACTTTTTATTCATCCATTCAAGTTCAAATACATTTTTTAAAAACTTATAGTGAGTGATACTTGAAGTTAATACTTTTTTTCAAATATTAATTCATTAATTAAATTTAATTTTTAATACTTTAAATAGAGTTTCAGCAGTTTGTAATGAAGATTGAAATCAACAAGCTCAATCGGTAAAATGCGAGGATTTCGGTATTTTTTACATGAAAAGGAAGAATGCGAGTTCAATCCTTACGAAAATCGGATTTTTTTTTTTTTTTGAAATTTTTTCCTTTAAGTATACGTTTTATCCAAATGACTTTCGAGATTGAATTAACAGTTGACTTAATAGTTAGAACTAAGGGTTTTTCTCAAAAAATGAAATTAAAGAAATTTTAAGCTTTAAGTTCAATTCCGATTTCTCTCCTTAAAATCTTTGTCATCCATTATTGGTCACTTAACCTTAAAATTGAGCTACGCATCGAAAAGAAAATTCGAATAAAATGGAAATTTTCAAGGAAATTAATATAAATATTTATTTGCAAATGATAGAATCACAATATTAAACGGCAAAATCGAAAGCGAATTTCCTGGCCGTTTTCCGTTCTTCTTTCTATATAGAAGGATTTGTTATTCTTTGTTTGTTACTGTTCATCCGATTTCTATCTTTTTTCCGTTTCCAATTTATAAAGTTGACGGGGGTCTCACATGCATGGTGAATCTTTGGCTGGCGAGTTAAAACCCTCAGCCCGAGGGATACGAATCCAATGCCGTACCATCAGACTATCCCGATCTAACAATTACGATTACTACAAAAGATTGGTCAAAAAATATACTAGCATTGAATTTTCAACGCCAATTGAGGATTCAAAGCTAATCGCGGCAACGCAAAATGCGTGATTTTTCTACATCAGTTAGGTTAACATAATACAGATTAGAAAATTCTAATATTCTTTATTCTGTGTCATTTTAATTCGAAAGTAATTAAAAATGAATTTAAAAAATCGATTAATTAAAAATGTTTACTTTTAAATACATCAAACATTATGAAAATTAACAGAAACGTTTGAAATAATCAGCCGAAATCATGTGAAACCTAACCTCATTCGTGTGCGGAGAAAACAAATTGCATTCGTTATTTATTTGGCGGTGGGGATATGAAGATTTTTGGTGAGAAAGTTGGTTTTTAATTAATAAATAAAAAATTAATGAGTATTTGAAAAACTGTATTAACCTCAAATGTTATCCACGACAAGTTTAAAAAAATGTATTTGAACTTTATTGAATGAATAAAAATTATTTTATCAACGATTGAAAATTTGAACAATTTATATATATATATATATATATATATATATAATTTAGGTGGGGGACAAATATTTATAAGATTTTCATGACACCAATTTCTTTCACCTGCATCTTATACACTTATCAAAAAATGAATTTGTGAAATAAAATATTAAAGCAAAATCTTTCAATTTAAATCATTTGTTTTTATTTCAAATGAATATTATTTAATTTAACTAGACATTTGTTTTGAGAGTTTTTCTCAATTATGTTAATTTTTCTTTTCAATTATCTTCTTTTTTATTTCTTTTTATATCTTATATACCCCTTTAGCATCATTTGCATTTTACTTCCTCAGAAGTTATCAGATTCTCCATACCTCATTGATGAACACTTTTCTATAATTAACTTATGGCTTTTATCATATTAAATTCTTCTTAGTTTTGCAGTTTCTCTTTTATGTATATTTAGTAATATTTGCAAATATTCAAAAAATATTTTTCCTTCGTAAATTTTTTCTTTATGAATGTATATTACTTTGCATTAATAAAAGAAATAATAATTTGCATTAATTATTACAAAATTTTCAAAAAAAAATTCAACGCTCAAAATTGTTAAGCCTATTGATGATGAGACAATTTTAAATACCAGAATTCCCATTATACTAGAATTTTCAAATAATAGTACAGCTATCTTGAATTTTATTTCGTTTAGTTGGTCTTGTTAATATGCTCTCTAAGAAATAGAGCCGTACCGTTCAGATTTTATTATAATTGCTTTAATAGACAATAATTGATGAACAATCAATAAAAATATTTTAATCATAACAATATTTATTAATATTCCTTAAAAATTTCAAACATTTTATCTTTTTATTTTCTAATATCTTTGATTAAAAGATTTTTTTTCAAATATTCAAATTTTATTATTCTTGATAATACTGACTTTTAAAAAATAAATTAAATGGAAATCAATGTACAGTCTGATGTTAAGTCTGAAATAAAATGAAATGAAAAAAAGTACCGCAAAAAATTGACTTTGAGTAATAATTAAGATAATTACTTAATACATATGCATAATTTATTTCAAATAAGAAAAATAAATATTCTACCAGAAAAATTTATTGCTTTAAGAAAGGCGAATACATTTTGGTATGGTCGTTTTCCTATCAGCTCCTTCATAGTTCAGGGTAAAAAGTAACGCTTAAAAAATGTATATAAACGCAATCAAAGAACAGCAATTAATTCAAATATGTTGAATGCAAAACTCAACTTGTAGACTACATGAACACAATCTTTTCAAAAAGAAAAACCCTTATATGTCAAGAATACTCTTATATGTCATTTAAGAATCTTACTTATAGTGCATCAATTTTTTGATCAGTCCCCTGATACATTCTTAGATACTAATCAACAAAAAATTTAATGGATTGCAGTTTATTGTTTGTCTGAAGATTTCATTTTTACAAATCAATCGAATTGATTCATTAAACAATTAATATTTCGACTTTGCATTAAGGAAGCAGTTATTTCAATAAAGAAGCTATTTAAAATGTCTCAATCTCTCAGTTGAATACCAGAAATCTCGATAGTGGAAAGATGATGGATTCGTTCATTTGCCCTTGAACATGCAAAAGAGAATTCCTGATTCAGCACAATCACTTCAGATCCGTGTTTAATAATGAGAATTGTTTCCGCTCTGCATTCAGTAGACCATTATTGATTTAGGATAGTGAATTATTGCAAAAAATTGTTTGGGGCTGGAAAATTTATTATATTTTTCATATGAAATTTATAATATTTGTGTACTGCTTCAATTTATATAGTACTAAACATAATTTGCATTTCTAGAATTGCATTATGGTACTTGCGTATTATACCATCCAACTTTATCACCAAATTTAAAGTCATCGCCAATGAGTTGCTAAA
>JAOUZG010017793.1:373965-409405 GCA_026289955.1 Argiope argentata | reverse complement strand
AAGGAGAGAGTGAGCTAATATTAGGAATTGAAAAATTAATTCCGAAACACCAATAAATGTCGCCATGCAACAGAAACACAAATAATCATTATGAAGAAAAGATGCAGTAGGAAATTTTCCCTCCCTAGTTTCTATTGCTAAAATGAAAAAAAAAAAAAAAAAAAAAAATGAAAATGAAACTATTGTTATAACTGCAATTTTACCAAATCCATGATTTGCTGCCACTAATCTAAACGTGTCATTCTTATCAAAGATGACTTTGCACTTTGCTTGCGAAAGCGTATCATGAAAACAAAAGAAATTCTGAAGCTACATTTCGAGAGTTTCTTAGACTTGAAAATTTACTCACAGGTGGTACCAAAACAAGTTCGAAAATTTTACTGCACCCCAAATAGAACAGCGCTGATGTTTCGATTCAATAACTTTTATGAAAGATGGAGCACCTCCACACATTGGACTCTGGGTACAGCAGTTCATCAGCAACATTTTACTCGTGATGGAGTAATTAATCGCATATTCCCGATACCATGGTTATATCATTAGCTAAATCTTAATCAATTTGACTTTTAGCCTTAGGAATATTTAGAAATCTTGTTTATTGAGGACGTCTGGTAATCTGGATAGGTTTGAAAGACAGTATCACGCCGCGTGAGAGAAGCATCTCAGGCGACCAATTAGGATCCGCAGTTCAACCCGCTACCCACAGAATGGAGATTTTACAACTTGAAGGCCCTTAAGATTAAATGTTTGTGACGTTCGAATGAAATGTGTTACAAATGGGTATTTTGAATCTTTTCAGTATATTTTTTCAAGTACAGTGTCATCGGTGCTTTTATAACCTTTTCAGTTAATCCTCCTCTCATGTGCTGAATACCATGCCAAACTATTTTGGAACGTTCACTCAGAGTAGTTCGCTGCATAGGGAGCTCAGAGTAGAGGTGTTTTAATTTTGATCACCTTGTATATTTGAAAAAAAAATTACAGAAGAAATTTCAGAAGGCTAGATTTTATTAAAATTAATCTTTGCAATGTAAATTTTCTACTTCTTAAAACACTAAAAATGTTTTTATTTGGCGAAGAAGATTTTGCAAATTTTGAGACAGCTTGAAATTAAGAGCCCTAACTTGAGAGATGCAATTTGATTTTAATACTCTGTTTATAGTCTTGATGGCAAGATCCCGGGCCGTTGAACTTAATTTATGTGACTTGCTGCACTTTTGAGAAATCGAGTCAAAAATACACGCTCAGACAGACGAATTTTCCCCAGAGATTCCAACCTAAATTTGAAACATGTTTTCAGAATTTGGGTGCTCTTTTTGGAAAATTCTTCAGAATACTTGAAAATGATAAAAATTTTTGAATTTAAGGCCGCATACCAAATTCCATTCTCTTGCCTTATTTTCATGACATGAATATTTATGTAGACGTAAACATACTTTCAGAAGAAAAAAAAATGCAAATTCGGTGATTCAATTCTGCTAAATTTAGTTTATTTACATTAACGTTCCATTTTAAAGCAACACTGAAGATATTTGGGGACGGACCTCAAAATTTTGA
Source organism: Argiope argentata (assembly GCA_026289955.1). NCBI lineage: Eukaryota > Metazoa > Arthropoda > Arachnida > Araneae > Araneidae > Argiope > Argiope argentata. The sequence continues at coordinate 407,848 of JAOUZG010017793.1, read as the reverse complement.
ACCACATTCAGATGATGAAGTCGATACCTAAGCGCGTACTCCTTTCTCCAAACTTCCACATCACACTAGTGGAAGAAATTTGGGCCACAACATATTTATGATTCGCCACACCCGCTTATATGGCTGCTCTTCGGTGGAATCGGATCTCGAACCAGCAATCGAGCTTCAAACTTTCAGTCCCAAAGCCAAAACATTACCACCAGGTCACCACTGCCCTTCGAATTCGATAAATCAAGTGCATTATCAAAATCTGAAGGAATTTTTTCTTTTATTTTTCTTGTTTTATATTTCTATTAATCGACTATGAAATTTATTTGCCTCACAGGGGTATTAGTTATATTTAATTTCAATCAAAATAAAAGTTAATCGAGTCAAATTTATATAGTTTAGATACAACAACCTGTCCATTGTTTTCTAAATCGTCAGATCAGTATTATTTTTATTGTCTTATTCTCTATTTATTGAGTAGATGAACCTTTCTAATGGAGACAAGTCCTATGACATCATATCGTTATTAAAAAAGTAAATGCCCAGATTCTTCTATGCTTTAAATTTCGCGTTACATTTTTCTTGGCTTTTAGCTACTTGGCAATGAAATATGTGAGTCAGATCCTCATTGCAACTTTCTTAACCGTAAGAAAAAAATCCATCTAGTTCTAATGAGGGAAAATTATTTCAATGATGTAATTTTCTTAAGTATTTTACATGATTCTATTCGTGAAATTAAGTAAAATTTTCTCCACAAACTACAATTTAAAAGAAAAAAAATCATATCTACTGCCATCGTAAACTGACCGTTATAAAGCTTTGAATTTCAAGGTCAATTTAAGATTTCTAGACCAAAATTATTTTAAACCAATTAAGAAGTCGAGGAATCGACATCTAGATGTTCTTCTTCTTGGCAGTCGTTGAATGGTCTAATATTGCTTATGTTAAACCTTAAACATAAGCCTGGAGGAGTTCATAGATTCAAATAAATAAATCCACAGACGGCTTGACAAAATTTCCAGATTATCGAGAATTGAGAGACTTAAAATATCAAAACTGTAATAATATATTGTTATGAATTCGGGGTTCTTTTGATTTGTGAGTCAATGAAGAAATCGTCCTTTAGTTAACGAAGGGCGGCTTTTATTAAGCAACAAGGAACGGATATACAGACAACAAACATACAGCCGAGACGAATGTGCGCAATACACAGCTTTATAACAAACAGAGGCCCGCAAATAGTAATCGGTAGTATTAACAATCACAGCACTCAAAGTGGTCAAATAGAAGTCAGCAAGAGGAGGGAATCGGACGTAGCCTCACTCTATGGTCTCTCCAAACGCCTGCAATTCTCCACTATCTCCTCGTTATAACTGAATCCAAGTACCGATTCACTACTACACGACTGGCTACTCTTTTATTAGCTGCAAATTGAGTATTTGTAGCTAAATATTCATTTGCGTGGACGCATGGTTACAAGGCATGGGTTATTTTGTCGTCGCTTTTCAGTTAATTAATCATTATTTACAACTCAAATTTTAAATGAATTAATTGAGACAATACCACTACGGCAGCAGCAAATTAGTCGTTCAATCAGCTCACTCTAAATGCAGAATGTTGAAACCAGTTTAAATGGATCAAACATTCGCCACGCCATGTAGCAGAAACACTTGTTTCTGCAACTGAAGAATAATTTAAAGTAAAGCATATAATTTACGGTTCGAGGCTTGTGTATACCAGTTTTTAATAGTTGATAGAAGTGATTTTTGCAGAAACGAAGGCTGCGAGGGGTTAATTTTCCACATAAGACGAATATACCACGTGATCTAGCGTACCCAGGCAGCAACAGAGGGTTATCAAAAGTTGTTGCAGAATGTCAATGAGCAATAACAATTTTTTACTTATGTGCAATTTATGCATTAAAGTACTCTGTCAAAAAATTAAATTCCAAGTTGAGGGGAATCTCCACAGTTAACATAAGCTTAGTTTGTGAAAATAGTCTCTAAGATAATACCCCATCCCTCTTAGATGATGATGCTTATAACATATTAGAACACCCGTATCTAAGTTGCCCAATAATCGGACTTCCTAAATAATAATAGGATTACTCTGGTAGTTACAAAACGGTCATTTACAGCCAGTGTGACAAATTATTAGTAAGAAATATGGCCAACACAATCACACCCCATAATTTTCCTTTGCAGAAAAAGAAACATTTAAAGCCTCTTTTTCTGAAAGATCGTGATTTTCGCAAACATTTCTACACTTAAAACGAGTAAATCATGATACACATTCAAGAATCATTGCATCTATTTACTATAAATTTCTAGTTTGTGCTTGATTTGCATTTTTTTTTCCTTTGACGTGAAATGACTAAAAATTCGTTGGTGCTCAAATAAATGCTTAATGTATACAAATAATGTATACAATAGCATTTGCATGCAATTAAAACAGCTTGCAACAGTTCTATTCAAAATAAACAATTTCTTCATTTAAAAAATCTGATCAAAATATTGTTTTTTTTTCTTTTACATTTTTTTTATTTAAGTTGATATGCTTCGTATTGAGAAATACAAATTTTTTTAGTTTGTTTCTGTTTGCGTAATACATATCTAATTTCAATTATTTGAAATACTATACAGGTAGTTTTCTGAACATTTGGCAAAGTATGGTTAAACAGACTTTTGTACCATTAAATCAAACCAAACAGGTAGTTTTAAACAGTACATTTTTTTAGTGATAGATTGCTTCACTGAAAAAAAAGATAAAATTTCGATGAAATGATTAATATAACTTCTTATTTTAAAAGTAATCAAATGCACTTGACGGTGCTTTAATAGCTAGAAGAGAGGAGTCTAATGAATGAACATAAAAAAATAGTTTCATTTTTTGGTAGCCTAATAGAGAGATTGATCAAAATTTCTAAATTCCGACGCATTTGTAATTTTTTATAATTTATATTTAATCTTGATTTAAAACGGAATACTTTTATTAACTAACAACAGTATTGGCATTTCTTTTTATTCTTGGTTTTCATGGTAACAATGGTCTTTCAAAATGTCAAATCCCAGGACATAATAGTGCTTAAAAATGTAGTTGTCCATTTTGCCATTTAACTTTCAGCGTCCTTCAATTTCATTTTCTTATTCACCATGTACACTACATAGATCCAGAATTCCCCTCTTCTTAAATTTTCATGAATGGATCTACTTTAGGCAATTAAATATAGAATAGAACAATAAAAACAGATTACATTTCCATGTAACTAAGTAATACTTAGTAGAAAATTAACAATAAACAAACTAAAGGAGTGGTGTAATTAATAAGATAATTTTTTGAATTTAAAATGCTATAAAAATCAGTTTTATCCTATTATAATTTCAGGAATTGTCTAGCTTTTATTTTTAAAATAAATCACTCCAAGGAGAAATTTAGCATAGATATACTATTTCTAGACTATATTGTGTGTTAATTTTGATAGCTCTAAGGTTTAATAGTCTGATTTGTACAATGCCAAGATTTTATTGTTAGTAGAGATAATAGGCAAATTTGCAAAATGAACAAAAACAGTGCTCAGTATTGTGAATACAGAAAAATGTAATTGTCTTCACTTTTAAACTAGAGTGACATATAATGTTATGTCAGCTAATGCACTAGATAGTAACAGATTTGAGCTATTTATAAAATTAAAAGAAGTTGCAATGGCCTGGTAGTAAGATCTTGGCTTCAGGACTGAAGAGTTAAGGCTCAAGAGCCGATTTCACCAAAGAACAATTGTGTAAGTTGGCCAGGTACATGTTAAATCCATCCAAACATCCTTCCATTAGTGTGGTGTGCAAGTTTGGAGAAAGGGGTGCCGGTTCAAGTGTCATCTGACCGGGGTTCAAAATTACTAGGTCTTTCCCAAAATATTCCTATTGTTGCTTTAAAACAGAACATTAATATTAAGTAACTAAAATTAACACATAAACTTTATCTTAAATTAATTTGTTGAATTGTAAATATTTGAAAGTATTCAAATATTTTTAAAGAATGTTACATTACAAAAAGAATTAACATTATAGAAATTTTTTACTAAAGAAAAATGCAAGAATTCCTTCCACCCCAAACAAAAGTTCAATTATATAAGAAGGGAGAGAAAGAATCAAATGCAGAATCATTGAATGAATTTTAAATAAACATAAAATAGAATATTTCAAATATTCAAATGTGAATTTAAGCCTTACAAACATTTAAAATTAATCTCAGAAAATTTTTATATTTGATTTCAAAATTCATTTTACCTGTACAAGTTTATAATGTGAAAATAAATTTAGAAACTGCATACAAAACTACAATGTACATGTTTCATTTATTAAAACTTCAGTAGAAAAATATAATCTGTTTCTCTAAGTAAAGTTTTTTTCTAAGTGGTGGAGAGTGGGATATAACTTTTTAGCATTTCAAATAAATAAATGGCATTCTGTTGGAGATTTTCCACAAGCTGCATGGAGAAGGATTTTATCGTTCCCAGAGCTTGCATTCTGAAAGAGAGAAAAAGATTCATGTGTTGCTAAATTACATTTTAAAATAAATATAATAAAATATATTATTATATATCAATATTTATTATAAAACAATGCAAAATTTTATAATGCTAAATAATTCAAAGTGAAGTGAAATTCCTTCAAAGAATTTTATGAATTATAATTATTTAATGACAGCAACAGGCAGATTTCAAAATTGATAAAATATATCCTCCAAATTTCAGTACAGAGAATTTATAACTGATATATATGTCTTTTTTATACCATTTGGTTAATTTCATCATTCTGATTTTAATAATTATTATTTTAATTCGACTAAGACTTTAAAAAAATATAGATAAGTTCAATAACAATTTAAAGAATGAAGGCCAATTCCATAGTTTATAACGGGATAATAATTATTTCATAAACATAAAATGATTCTTAGCGTATATGAACCTTTATTGGAATGGAAACCAAATAATTAGTCTCTGTCATCAATTTAAAACTACCAAAGACATTTAGAGATAACTGTGGCAGCATTTAAAAGAGAGAGGGGGGGGGGACATTAAAAGCAAATATAAAATTTAAATTTAATTTCAAATGAATTAGAATATTATCGGATATATGTGCAGATACAGATTTATTTCCTAATTTTAAGCAAAGCAAAAATCCAAATTATTCTATGATACCTTAAATCATTTCATAGTTACTTTATGGCTTTTCTACATCATAAAATTAATAACAGTGAGTTTATTCAAAGCAGAATCTGGAGCATACATTTTTATCTCAGCACATGGTAAAAGGTTAATGACCTTCACTATCGCATACTTTTATGATAAAATAATTCAAAAGTATTCTATTTCATTAATATTAATAACAACAATCTATATATTTATTATAATTTGCCTGAAAAAAAGTTGATTTTTTTACTAAATTATATTACAAATAATAATTGTAATAAATTATGACAAGTTTCAGAGTATTAAACATCTCAAAATTAATTTGTAAATAGGAGATTTCTGGTTAAGTAAACTAGGCAGTTGTATTGAAGGGGCAGGGGTTAAGGGAGAAGCAGGTATATATATTTTTAAAAAATATATTATTGATCAAATAAATTCATAAAAAACATAAAATATTAGAATAATCTTAATGCATTTTTAATATATAATTGAGCATGTTTCCAACTCCTGTTTCATTACATTCACTGTATTATTCTAGCATTAATCAAGACAAGCTTTAATAATATTGCATGCAAATGTGGATATTGTACAGTCATGAATTATATAAAGTAAATAAAAATATAACATTTTCAAAAAATAAAATAAGTCATTAGTGCAGAAATTAAGTTAAAAATGTATTGAACTATCAAATAAATAGATTGGTTTACTAAGAGAGGAATTTTGTAATATTCTCGGTCTAGGAAAACACAATATTTGAAAACACAATAGTTAATATGGTTTGCCAATTATCATCAAGAAACAAAATATTTATTTGTTTTTTTCCTACTATTTCCTTTTGGAAAAGAATAAAAATTAGTATTTCTTGTTATTAACAGTTGAATAATCAAGCCACCAACAGGTAACTCTCACTAACAGTGCATTAAAAGATGTGGGATTATGAAGTAGTAACTGGGAAAATGTTTTATGGAATGCAGAGAATTCTGTGAATGCCATTCATATATTCAATAAATTATTCTTAAAACCTTTATTAAAAGTGTCTCAAAGAAGATTTTCTGATCCTAAAATTTCACGTCAATTTTTGCTGTTGTTGTAGTTGTTGTTTCTTTTACACTTTTTTCCCCATATGTATTACAATGAATATTTCGTAGCCAACATTCAATCATCCTATAAATGCTTATATATTTTTTGCATTCTTCCATAATATCTTCATTTATTTATTCTAATGCAAAATCTGAGAGAGATAAATTGATGCTTCATAAATCTGGAAGTAAAAATCTGGAATTCAGATTACTTTTAGAAAATAACTATCACATACTTTAAGTAATTATAAAACTTAAATACACATAAAATCTTACATTTCAGGGCTGGACTCCATCCATGTTGCAAAAGAATCAATGGTATTGAGGAAGAATGCGAACACACTGACACCCATTTTAGATAGGATGATAGATGCTTTTGTCACCAAATCCAAAAAGGCATTACCATATACAATAAAGTTTTTCTCAGCCTGAAAAAAAAAGTATAAATAAACTTAACCAATTTGAGACTTATCAACTGCAAAAAATGTTTCTGTGTTAATCTAAGAGATATTGATAAATAAATTTGAAATTATATATATATATATATATATATATATATATATATATATATATATATTCAGTAAATACTTCAACTATGATTAAAAGCTACACATATTTTTCAATATCTTGAAAATGCAGTTTTTGGCTGAATTAATGTAATAATTTCCATACCCAAATTCCTAACAATAAATTTAAATATTGATATCTCATAAAAAAGTGATAATTAAAAATGAAATTTACAGATAAAGTGAATAAAATATTTTATTTAAATCAAGTTTCTTGTTTTTTACATCATAGTATATTATGATTTCAAAGAAAATAAAAACTTTATGATAAATCTTTATGATAAATCTATTTATCTTAATGCATTTTAAGCAAATTCTTAATCCAAAGCATTTAAAAAATTGTTGGTAAAATTAAAAAATACCAATTTAATATAAACGGTTATTAATTTCCTTTTTAATATAGCATTAATAAAAACAATGTACATTTTAATACATTATAAAATGAAAGATAATATTATCTTTCATTTACAATTATCATTGCAAAATAAATGATACTCAAAATTTATTTTTCTAAAACTCATTACTAAATGACATTACTTGCATCAACCATAATTAAACTGATAGAGAGATAAATAATCAAAATAACTATTTATTAATATTAAAATAGTGTATAGTTATTGAGAACATACAGCTAGATAAAATTTTAAAACCTAACTCTTAAATTTTAAAGAGTATCATTAAATGCATAAAATTGTTTTTTTTTTAATTTCAACTTTACAAGAATTTAAATAAGTGCTTAAAACAAAAATAATCAAATATTTAACAAAATTAATTTTAAAAAATTTGATACAAATATTTGAATGTTGCAATGAAAAATTAGGTAGCATAATCTTTAATGTGCATACCATTTCATATGCAATATATATGCACATAGTTGTGTTTAAGTTAGCTACACAAAAAGAATGAAATTTTTTGCAATGATTTATAAAAAGTTGTATCATTCTCAATAATTCATTTTTCATTATGTCATGCAAAGAAAATGTTATTTTCACTCATAATTATAACCTTCTATGCAGCCATTCAATGACATTTTAATAAGTATTTTAAATTCTAAAATAGCTAATTTATATTTATTTATTTACTTTAAAATTCCCAATGTAATTCCTCAAACTCTAAAGATTAAAATGAAATAAAATATGAATTATATGTTTTCAAACCTCAATGGTTAGAGTTCTAAATTGATAAAAATAGTTGGAAGCTTAATGAATAAAATTCAGTTAAAAATGGAATCATTTGCATGCACTTACCAGCACTAAAAATGATGGTAATCTCTTATTGCACCATAATCTTAATCCCTGAGTGCTATCCCACAAAAGAACAAGAATTGTAGAGAGCTTTTTTACAGCAAGATCAAGAGTTGGCAACAATGAGTCATGAAACCATTTGGCAAGGATTGGAATGTACTTTTCAGACAACCTGTACGAAAATTTTTAAGAATGTAAGAACCAGAAAGAGAAAAATTATCCAGTTATATTTTGTCTTATACATATATTGAAAGTTTATATATATATAAAGTTAAAAACTTTTAATAACATATAGAATTGTAGAAATGTTTTTCTAATTTATAGCAACAAAAATCTAGGTTTTAGCAAAGCAAAAGAATGTATATTATAAGAACAGCCTTCTATACTTTTTCAATAAAATATTCTCACAATACTTGATGAACACACACAGTGACATCGCAAAGTTTTCCAACTTTGCAATCATAATTTAGCAACTAAAAGTTTCAATAAGTTTTTTTTTTTTGCAAAAACAAAATAAATTTTAAAAACCTCTAATGAGATTATTTTAAATAACTTTGAATAGCAATTATACAGGATATCCATGAGATATTAATTTTTAATAAAGATGAACAATGTCCATCTGTTAAACTCAGGAAAAATTATAAATGTTATCTAATTCATGCCAAACATCTAGATTTTCACCAAATTATTTTCTTCTTCTAGCCACATGTCATTCTAATAAATGCTACATAATTAAGTATGTAGATACTTTTATTCAATATTAAGGACCAAAATTTGTTATTAAAATCTACATACGTGAAAGAAACATTGTTTTCATATTACTGGACATAAAACGTTACAATATTTATAATACATAATCTGTTAATCAAGATAATATAATACCAATTTGTATTTAAATAAAATAATTTTTATATAAATTTTATTTTATTTAGGCTTTAAAAGACTTTAGCCCATTATATCAAAATGAATAAGTTAATTAATCATTTTCACTCTTTTGAGATAATTTTATATTTAAAATTACTTTAACTAGTGTTTTAAATTCAATTCTTTATTTTTAATAAGAGTTTAGAATTGTTTATTAGTTTGAAATGTATTTCTCAGTTTTGATTGTTCAAAAGAGCAAACTTACTTCTGAACTTTTCCATAAAAGTATTTGAGCTTTTCACCAGCTTGAATACAAATGACTAATAAGCCAGAATCTTTCATAAATTTCCCTGTAAAAGACTCTAAAAAAAGAAGAGGGGAAAAAATCAATAATGCATGCATTGTAAGGTTTTACAATCACAGAATATATTAAAATAAGACAGAACATTAGTCAACTACAGTATATATTAGAAATATTTTAAATTATGAAAGATTACTTATTAAATTAATTCCTGTTTTTCAGTCTATTCCATATACAACATACAAAGAATAAAATTTATAAATCTTTTAAATAAAAAAATTATAAAAATCTTTTTAAAAAAAGAAACTTTTAAAGGCTTAGAATAAAAATGTAACAAAGTATAACAGAGACACTGTAATTGATATAATTGTTGTTCCACTAAAAGAATTTCAAAATTAAACAGGTTACCTGCAAAAGACCCATGATATAAAGTGTCGATTGTCAATATGGAGCTGACCATAAGTATTAAAAGCAGAATAAAGCGAGGCCAAGAAAATGCTCCAGCATTCAATTTGGAAAGAAGTTCCTGCAAAATTTTCAGTTAAAAAATAATGAGCACATTTGTGAAAATTTAGGTGTGGAAACAATTATAGTAGCACAGTTTCTAAGTTGTGATCAAGTCGATAAAGGAAGATATAAATTCCAATATTCAAACAAATAGGTAAATAATATTGAATAGGTAGGTAATTGTGATATAATAAGAATTAATATATTATAATTTTAAAAGAAAAACACATTACATTAAAATTAACAAATAAATTGAATATAAGCATAAGCAATCTAATCTATACGCTAAGTTTTTTTTAAAAAAATGTGAAACATACAAAAAAGAAAAGAAACAAAATTTCAGTTAATTGTCAATTTTTAGAATTTTTTTCCTTTCAGAAAAGCATTTTTAATTTTATATATTACTTATGTAATGAATATCTATGAAAACATACCTTAAAATCTAACATTAAGTATAAAAATATTTTAGTAAATAGGTGTTAAAGAAATACTGATGTTAATTTTAAAAGTCTACAACAAGCAATTTTTATTATTTTGGTATAATTTAAAATGATTGAAAGAAAAGAATTTTAAATAATTTTAACTATGAATAATGTGAAATTTAATCAATTAATGTAATAATATAATTAAAAAGGGAAGAATATTTTTAACAGACTTACTTTATTAATAAGAATACACTCTTCAATATCTGGCAGATTCTTTTTACTACTACTCAGGAGCTCTTCATTGGTAACTTGAAAGACAGACAAGGTATCTCTCAGGCACCTCTTAGGGAATTTGGCAGGTATTTTCTCCCACTTATCATTCAAGTGGGAAATGAGCAATCTGAAGATATCAAAATAGACAATAAACAAGTATGGCAAAAATTGTTTTAAAATACTTTTCTGTCATTGCAGTCTGGATAACAAAAATTAAATATTTATCAAAGATCTAGCAAAATATTTTTCCCCCTTCTGTAGACAAAAAAATACGGTCACTTAACTTATGCTCCTAAAAAATTCATAATAACTCAAGTCAACAAAGAGAATATGCATTGTCATGCCCAATTAAATTATCTTAAATATAATTGACTAATAATTATACTCAAAATTTATCTAATAACACCAGCTGCAATTGGATGTAAAAGTGAAATAAAATAATCTTTTTTTAATGGTTTAATAGAATTAAATTTCATTCGGTATTTAACTTTTGATGCTTTTTTTTAATATGATAAATGACAACAATTACTGTGTATTACAAAAATTCTCAAACAACGATGCAAAGATGCAGACTTTATTGCTTAGGAAAACATATATTAAATACATTCCACTCAAGCTACAAATTCACAGTGAGTGAAATCTATTTAATCCAATAATTTCAGTTAACGGCAAAGCTATAAAACACACATCAAAAAGGAAAGATGGTTTCCCAAACTAAGCCAATTAACATAGTTTATTCTCCAAACTGATTTGATTTCCACCTTAAGCTGCATCTTTAAGTAATGTCCCACTAAAGTGTGTGTGTGTGGGGGGGGGGGGGCAAATGCAGAAACAGCATGCTCATTCCAGACAACTGTGGAACTTTATCCAATATTCTCTAAGAACAAATCTTTATTTCTCATTTTCTATTACACATTTTAATGTGCAGTAAAAATTATTAGCGGCCTTATTATGTTGCCAACACACCTTTATCGCCAAATTAGTCAAATATGGCAATCTTCTGTTGTAAATCTTTTTAAAACAGTTTTCTGACGCTGATGCATGAATCTATTACAATTAATTTTATACAACTAAACTATTTACGCCTAATTTATTACACCTAATTAATTAACAAAATTCATAACATTTGTAATTTTGCATAACAAGTTTTGCAAGTATAACTTGTTTTGCAGTATTTTCCTTTTGAAGAGAGTACTGCACATGTATCTGCCCTCCCCATCATGACTGTTTTTTCTAAAATATAATCTGTTAAATGTCAACTTGAGGAGTAGAACATTATAAAAAGCAGTTTTAGAAATATCAGAGAACATATTATTTTATTGCATGCGATAAAATCTACAATTATTAAGTTATTATAAGTAGTTCAGCTCAAGAGAGAGTCAAATTAATTTCATCTTTGGAATATTGATCTTATTGCAAGTTCTTTTAGTGCTCTCTGTTGTATTTTATAACGAATTTTGTGCATATGTGCAGCTGTTTACTGAAAATGCTTCTTCAATATTTTTAAATGAAATAATATATCACTATTCTTTATTGTGTCGATTAAATTTTCTACTATACACACAAGAATAGGATTTTCCATAACAATAAGTTCTGTAAGAATGCATAGATTCAAAATGGTGATGCAAAAAAATGAAAACACATTGATTTCAGTGTAATCAACTACGTTCATGCCAGATGGCACAAGTTAATTCATAGTCAGTCTGATCTAATTTTTAGCAGTTTCCTAACAGAGGATTGGAATTTTTGATGTTGCCATTTTGATCTTAAACATATATGTAATTTTCCACAATTTCCAGATTTAAAAAGATTCATATATTATTAGGTACACACAAGCACACAAAGCAAAATAAAAACATTTTAAAATAAGAAATAAGGACATTTTGAGAACTTCTAAAACTTACTTGGATTGTACAAAATGTTTAGTATAAAGTTGTCTCCAGATACTGTAGCAACGAGTATCTTTTTCCAAGCAATAAACAAGACTGCCCAGAATCTGAAAATTTAATAAAACTTTAATTATAAAAATAGCTTGCATACTAAGTATTAATATTTAATAAGAAAACCTTCAAAAAATATTTATTTTGATATATAGTTTGATAAAATTATAAAATATGACAACATGGGGGGATAAATTTCACTTATTTCATATGCATTCACTTGTCAAGATAACAATGCCTTAATCTGCATTTCATTTTGCATCAATTTTCACCATATAAACCCATATGCAATGTCAACAATATAAAACAAAAGATCATTTTTTTGGGGGGGGGGCTGTAAGATCTTTTAAAAAAATATTTCAATACATAAAAAAAAATTAATGTGTTGATTTATTTAGAAGTTTCAAAAAAGCGACACTTTGAATTCGCTTAAGTTTTCTAAACTGCCAAAATGATATCAATAAATATTGATAAAATAATTTCGACATTAGAAATTAAAGTGGAATTTAGAAAATTCAAGACTTTTTTTAGAGATTCTCAAATTTAACATGTAATAATCCAATTTAAAAATAAATTTATGATTACTAGAATGCTTTAAAAGGGAAAACATTCACACAAAAAAAAAGAAGAAAAAAACTTATTTTACGAGTGAACTTTTTTTCATTTTCATAAAGACCAGATCTTATAAATAAACATTTTTACAATTTCTAAGAACAACTAACAGAACATATCAGCTATTCATTTAAAAATAAGTAACTCACAGTTTTTTTCATTTTTCACGAAACATTAAAAATAAATATTTTCATTATTAGAATATATACAATTTTTGGTAAAATCGAGAATATACTCATTAAAAATTTTACATTTTGGAGAAAAATAAATTTTAGTTAAGGCTTTTTTTTTGTATAAGGTAATGCAATAAAGATTTATGCAAAAGATGGGGACATTTTTTAATGAAAATGAACATTAAATGTGATTTTTACTTCCATATAAAACTAATACATATTTCAGTACCTTTTTGAATTAATTAAGCAAAGCAGAAATTAAATAATAATACCTCCTCTTTTAATAGTTGTGGGCACTGTGGTTCAAGTCTTCGTAAATAAGACGGAAAATAATTCCTTAAAACATTTTCAGGATCAGGGCCATAGCTAAGAGTCTAAAAAAAAAAGAAAGCAATATTTTTGAATAACTAAGAAAGATGAGTAAGGATAGAGTTTAATAAAACATCAATTTGAGATAATTTTTAGGTGAAAAATAAATTACACTTCTATAAAAAATATTAACTCACCTTCAAAGTTGGATAAACTGCAATTAATCTCTTCTGTACACTCTTTACTAACTCTTTAGAATAAATAAAATCCAATATAGGAAACAAATCTCTAACTCCAAGGAGACTTTTGTCACATTTGGTTACATCAACACCACTAAAAGGTTAAAAAAAGTGTATAAAAGTAATAGTAAAAACAATTAGCTTTAAAACATATATTACAAATAGACAGAAAATATATTGACAGGTAATGTCAATATATCAAGAATTTAAATCATTAGATTACAAATAAGATTTCAATTCTGAAACTGAACATAGAATTCGCACAACCAAAATTAGTAAATATCATTATACTACATACATAGACACAAACACAAATAGGTTCAAATATAATGAAGGCTGATAGATAATGTATAGTTTCATAAATCAATTCAAACTAAGCAATTAATATCTGATGGAAAAAAAAGATAAAAACATTAAAGTACACCAAAAAAATAATTTTTAAAAAGCCATATTTCATTTTTGTTATACTGATTGTATTTAAGATAAATACCGTAGTTCCTATATTATATATATTTTAAAAGATAAATTGAAAGAAAGGAAAAGAATTCATGCGACCATTCACATATTTACCTTATCAACTTTTCTAAATAATCAACAGCATAAGAGGTGCAGTTCTTTGCTCCAATAAGAGGAAACATGAGATCAATCCATACTAAAATAGTGCAAAATAATAATACATTTTTGTATGCAGTTATTACACTTGTTGCTTAAAATAAATTACTAAGTATTCCATGCCAATGATAGATAATTCTACATATGAAATATAAATCACAACCAGAAATATAATAAAGAAATATTTATAATAGCATTAATGCAGAGTTTAAGACAATTTATGAAAGAATCATTTAATATATAATAGCAATAAATTCCAGCATCAATTAAACAACCCCATTATTCACACTCATGAAAATAAACAGGCGAAATAACAGGATCACCATTCAGAAAGATTTTGCCCAAAATTTAATACATGTTTACATTTATGATGATATGACTATGAATTAAATTTGACAGCTCTAGTCTTTGCATTTTTAAGTTATCAGGTACAATTGGCAAAATTTCCAATGCATTAGTCCAAAATTTCATAGAAATTTAAAAGATAGGGTATTCATGATCTCTATACTAAATGTAAACATTATTTTCTTAAAATCTAGTTCATAATAAGAAATTAACATGTTTCAGAAAATTGTGTTTCCTTCCTTTTAACAATAACAAAATATTTATTTCAATCAATTGTTAAAAAAAACACTGTGTGAGAAAATGTAAGCAAAGCTGTATAAAGTAAATCATCCTATATCAATTACAATTAAGCTGATGCTTAAGTAGAAATACTAATAATACAACAGAAATGAAAGTTTAGTAAAATTAAAATTATACAATTAAACTAACAGGTAATAAGTTAAAAAGAGATTTTTCTTTTTGTTTTTACCAATCTGCTGAAAATCTATTTTTTTCTTTTCTTTTTTGTTAGAACACACCAAATTTTGATGTTTAGCTCAATGGGTGTTTTTTAAAAATTATTTTTATTGTGTTTATAGGTGGGTACAGTCCCAAAAATATAGTTTTTAGACTGAATATGTGAATATTATGCCAAGTGTTATTTTTTGTGTTATAAAATTTCAAGCCCAATTTTTTAACAACTTCAGTTTTTTCTCTTTATATACTTCACATATCTTTCATTGCTTAGATGATTTATTGTAATTTAATGATCAAAAACTCAGATACGGCTAAGTTGTGCATACTTCATGCTTGAAAAAAGTCAACATATTTAAAAAATCACTAAGCAGATGTATGTATTTGTAAATTTTTATTTTAAACAATTTTTAAAGTATTCAAATAATATTTGTAATTAAATGCTAAATTTTACAGAAATACAATATAAAAAATAATCACAATCAAAGCCAGAATATACAACAAGAAGCATTCAGCTAACATCATATTTAATTCAAAAACCAGTTCATTATCTTATTTGTCTATTAACCAATCATAGATTGCTGTGATTTTATGTTGATTCATTCTGCCCACTCCTAAAAGTAATTAAAGTTTAATACCTCCTAATTGTTTATCTATAGACATTAACAATATAATCTATATTTTTTGACAAGTGCAATTCTTAACAATTATATAATCTAGATCTTTTTAGTGAAAAGTTTTTTTTTAAAGTCAAATAATCAAAAAATTTATATAATACACACGCACACACACACACAAAAATCTAACACATGTCAGTATCTTATGCTAATTTTTTTAATGTAATTAAAAACTTTTCAGCTTTTACATTTCATTAATAGAATGCAGTGCAATTTATGCAGTCTTTCAATGAATTATAACTCTTGTGACAGTACTCCCAAATAATAGTATATTGCTATTCTACATATAACATATTTTCTTGTGTTTGATTATGTGATGTTTACCATACAATCATAAAAACTCTTTTATAAATATGTTTATCAAATTTCTTTACAATCTTAACTTATGTTAACTGATCATTTACTATATCATAATTTTCACTTATTCTCTTAATCATTAAAAATTTACAAAAAAACAAACCATGTTAATAAAAAATAGTTACAGATTATACTTAAGGATTTTGAAATGAAAAAAATGTAAACAAAAGCACAAATTTAAACACCATAATATAAATTATTTCATCAGATATGCACATAAATTGTTTTCAAATACAATTAGATATTCTTTATATAATAATTACATTATTAGAAAATAAATTTCCATACCTCTGAAACCTGCTTCCAGGTTATTGTTACCAGCTTGACCAGCTGCCCATAAAATAGAGAGACAAATGTTTTGCCGATTTTGATGAGAAGTACACAATTCAAAACACTGGAACATAGAAGTTTAAGAATTAAATAGAAAATTAATTTGTAATTGATATTGATTTTATTCATAATTAATTCTTCAAACTATCTTAAAATTAAAAATATTTGAAAATTTTATTTAAAAAAATCTGTATCACCAAAATACCACAAACGCAAAAAAATTACACCTCTGCTTTATTATACAAGCAAGATAAATATATTTTGTCTTTGTCTCCAAATAAGATATTTTGTCTGTTGGAATCATTACAATAAAACATACATTCAACTTATTTTATAATTGAAATTTTTCTTAATTTCAAGAACATAATTTGGCAACTAAATGTGTATTTAAAAACATCTATATACTTTTTAATTAATTAGATGTACACAATACAATTAGATAACAATTTTTATATAATATTACTATAACAAAAAATAAACTATCTTATATAACCAATCACTAATATTAAATTAGTATAATAATATCATATTGGGCAACCAAAATAACAACAACTGCTTACTTTTTTGTAAAGCATTTTTAAAAAAGTTTTTGTTCTTCAATATTTTATTTATTTTATACCCTCACTTCCAAGTCATTATAGATTATAACTTTTAAAAACTAATCAAGGCTTTTCTAAAACTATTACAAATTCACTGAAATAAAAGGTTTTACATGAAAAACAATAAAAAAATTTTAAATTTAATTTTTTAATTATAAAAGACAAAAATATCACTTACATTTAATAATTATTGCCTATTAAATCATTATTATTATGCCTATTAATACCATTTTTGCACAAGCAAAATAAAATTGCAATTATGCATTTACAAAAATTTACAATTCGTTTTGTTGAAAATTTAATAAGAAAAATATATGATGAGTAAATCTTACTTTAGAAATATTTCCCAGAGTAACTGAAGGCATTTCATTTGCAATTATTTGAAGCATTATTCTGTAGCCCATTGTATGCAAACCTGAAATATAAAATATTCAATTTGGAATACTTATGTGATGACTATCTACAGACCTTGCAAAAGCAACAGTTAATACAGTTATTTTTTTTAATTCTATATTTTGAGCTATATGTATAGAAACAATAAAGAACAACAAAAATATAATACTAATAATTTTAATAATCAAATAGAATATCTTAATTTCATTGAATTCAGCCTAAATACACACATTTTTCAGATTTAAGATTTTGTTAAAAGTTAATTAGTTTGATAAAGTTTGATGTTACAATTTTGTATTCGATTTTTAAATATGCTATACCTGACAAAATTTAGGCTAATAAACATATTTTAAAATTTCAGTTCCTAAACTTAGTCATTAGTCTATAACATTTCATGTTGGGCATATGATATATCTCAGATTCCGTTTTATACAGCAAAAATATTCTTAACTGATGGAATAAAACAGTTTAATAAAACAGAAGAAATTTGAAAATGTTTTTTAAAAATTTGATTTGCAAGTAAGCATATCATTCTAATACACAAATTACAGAAACACGAAATATGGTTTTGGCAAATTCTCTATTGAATCTAAAATTAAAGAGTATCAGTAAATTATAAATACAATTGTATTTTTATAGAAAATTGCAAATTCAGTATAACTAACTCAATAAATATATACAAGGATCAAATCTTATAATTCAGATTAAAAAATTTAAAGAAATAAATAATTTTGATCAGGAAAAGTAATGAAATTATTTTACTTGAAATAAAACAGTATCAGCATCAACACTCAATACAGAAATATATTTCAGATTTGTAAAATTTTAATTAAATGTTATAAATGTAACTATTAATTGCATACAGAGTCTTGACCATTTTCAATGTGTATGCATAGTGGAATCATAAAATGTTTACCATACATTTGCTTTGTATGTTTAATTTTATCATGAATAATGCAATGAAGTTTTCTGATTTTGTACTAAAACTTTCTAATTATGTATTTGTTGTTTTGCAGCAAAAAATTTGTTCTTGAAATACAATTACAAGAACAAAGAACTATAGAGACACAGTATTTCATACATATCATTTTCTTCAATTAATTCATTAATAATATGCATGTATACTTTTTTTTAAAGCTAAATACTCAAAATAAAATTAATGTCCATCCACTGAAACAGCATTGTTAGACAAACAGCTCTGTTGCTAGCACTTTTGTGATTATAAATTGCTTTGATATGTAATACTTATTTTGAACCAAATAAAACTTTCTCAAACTGCTTAATTTAATTTATAAGCAAATCATAAATTAAGTGATTCATCAAAATAAATAATAGAAAATACCTACTATAATAATAATTTATTGTTAAAAAATTAACATATTGTTCGTTTGAAAATTCTCTCGATAGATTTTATAATTAAATCAAAGATTAAATTTTTCTTCATACAAAGAAACTCATTATTGAGAAACAATTAAAAAAAAACATTTGCAATTCTTTCAAAAGATGTTTTCTTTATTTCACAAATATTAATAAAGACAATACTGTTCTACTATTAGCTCAAAAAATGAATAATTTTGAAATAAATGAAATAATGCTAATCAATAAACATTTATGTTATTTTAATTTTACTATTAAGTTTTCTTACAAACAGACACAAAAATAATTTATGTTCATTTTAAAAAATACATTGTTTTCAAAATTATTACACAGGAATTAAAAATGATTTTAGTATAAAATTTGTAATTTAAGCTTATATAAACTTCTGAAATGATCAGTCAAGAGTTGTTGAGAATGTTAACACTTTAAGTAAGTAAACTAGAAAATATTTCATCAATAAAAACTTGGATGCAATAATCAATACACACTGATTAAAAATTATACAATAAAAAGAAAATACTTATTATTTAAAAATAAATAAAGTATAATTTATTTTACCTTTTAAAATATCTTGAACCATATTTTGTAAACAAAAGTCATAGAACAGTTGCAACATTTGAGGAGTGCATTTATTTAGAATTCCCATAATTTGCTTATAAACTTTTTTATTTAACAGCATAGATGGATAACCTAAAAGAAACAAACAAGATTGGCATAAAATTATTATAACTAAATTAGTTTAAACAAACTTCCTTATCAATACAAATAAAAAGATTTATAAACTTGTGTGTTATGTACGTACAGGAAATCAAACTAAATTGAACATTTTCATGACAAATTATAATGAAAAATATCTAAACAATGAAAAGAAAAAAAAATTAATGTACAATTCTAACATTTAAAGATAAGAAATCTACCTAAATATGGTTAATTGAACAAAATCTTATCATGAATAGTTTTTTAGGCTGTTGCACTCAAATCAGTATATTAATATTTAGTTATCTTGCCGATAAATTTTATCTCTTTAGAGCTCAATCATTCAATCCATTAAAATATGGGAAGAGGAAAGTATATTATTCTTTAACATTGCTTCATCAGTTAAATTTAATTATGTTCTAACAATAGTAGCCTAGATCACACATAAGCCATAAACTTAAATTTTTTTTTTGAAAACTCAATACACAGATTTATATTTAATAATTTTGATAATGGGAAATTAATTTTGTTTTATCAATTTATAATTAAATTCTAACTTCATGGCAACAATGTTGACATAATTTAAGATTATACTGTTATACAAAAAATGTTGAATACATTTTTGCCAATTAAAAAATATAAAAATTTTAGTTTTTTTTTTGGTTAATTATAATATTTTGAGAGCAAAAATATTTACTATTTAACAAACAGTTTACTGTAATTAGATATACATTAGGCCATCTATTACTACATATGGAATTTAGGTAGCATCCATGTGAGAAAAAAATGAATTTATATCAATAATGTGAGAATACATTCAATTAATTAATGAAAATATAAAGATAAATAATAAAAGTAATTTATTAATGAAAAGGATTTTTAAAGATAAATATGCTTGATTGTGATTTTAACAAATATAAAAGCCATTTTACATATTAATGAATCTTTCATTATCTGCTGCTTATTTTTCTATAAATATAATTTATAGTATTTCAAATTTACCAAGTGGTTTTGATGCAAATGTCAGATCTTCAACAGCAATATCTAATTTTACATTCAGATATGAAGTCAAATCTTTCAGCCATAAAAGAGGTGAATTTGGGCATAAAACCTCTAAAGTTGCAAGGTGGTTCTTCACATCTTCTTCAGTAATCTGAAATTCAAACAATTTGGTAAAACTTGTATGAAATTATCCAGTTTTCAAATATTTTTTTAATAATATACTGAATATAACAGACTAAATATGTCATCAAAAGTAAATCTGAAAAAAAAAAAAATCTTAAAGATTAATAATATGAATTCTAAAAAACCCAATGAGAAAATCATTTGTTCTACCTCCTCTATTATCTTTTATGAATACAAAAATAAAATGATATTCTCTAATGGTTTGCTGTTATGCAAAACAGTTTGTTTGTGGTTTAATGATGTAATAACAATATTTGGCTATACTGCACCAATCAAATGGTAAAATTAGAGCAGATTATAAATCAATCAAATATAAAATCTATGCCATCAACATAAAACTGAAAAATATTGTAAACAAAAAGAGGCTTTGCCAATACGAGGATGAAGCTAAGGAGATACATGAATATGGAGACTGTCAAATAATTGAGGAGAAGCAATATTCTCCAAACAAGTCCCCTGAAATGGAATCAAATGTACAGGCACTTGAGGATTAAGATGAACTTTTTTTGGATGGGTCTGTTAGTAGAGACCTGAGCTCGTTGCCTATGGAAGTAGGAGTTAATGTGACCCTGTTTAAAGTGTTATGTTTTTGGATTCCTACCAGAGGTTAAAGGGACAACCTCTATGCAAGCATCTTGGTATTATCTCCTTGCATAGTCATAAGGATGAAGACTAAGTGGTTAGAATCACTGATATCTGTGGTCTCAGCCTTCACTTCAATGCATGATTCAATCTTGCTGTGGATTTGTATAAGAGTATGATGCAAAAAGGAGCGAACAGAACTTCTGTCTGTCCAGATAAGTTACGCCCTCAAAGAAGAACCCTTCCCACAAAGACAGATGCATACTTTATAAGATAATGTGTTAAGATCTATAAACAATTCACAAGTATTTAAAATGAGATGGGAATAATTGGAAATACTTCTATGGAAGCTCTGCCAATGAAGGCAAATCCATGGGTTTCAAATGAACTCCGGAAAGCATTTGTGAACCATCTTGATATTCAGTTGATTTGATGGAGGAAACTCAAAGTCATCAAAAATTCATTCCAGAGAATTCTGTTGCAATGCAATATTTGGCTCCATGGGATATCTTGCATTTAAAGAAGCAAAATCAAGTCTGGATGTACTATCCAAAATGCCCAAGAGATCTAAGTCAAAAGCAATGAGAAGTTTCTGGCAGACCTTTAGTTGTTGCTAATTTAGTAAATGATGTCATCACTGAAAGTGTGGAAGTCCAACTCCGGATGATGTGAACATCATCACCCTACGTCAGTTGTTGGATTGAAGTGGAACTGCCGGGGTGTCAGTCCTTGATGACAAGAGGAATGTTACAAACCTGTAATTGTACATCCCAGCAAGATCAGTGCCATTGTGAAAAAGATATTTTAAGATAAGCACAGTTGCATACTATGCAGCTACCACATTAGTGATGTCAGGGTTTGGTGACAAATTTGGTAACAAAATGGATAAGACTGGAAATTTCAAAAATTTTCACAATCTGTCCATTTAAAATCAAGATGCACCCTGAATGGTCTAGAAAGTTCTTGACTCGACTCCTGGGAGTTATAAAAAAAGCTGGCAGACTGAAGCAGAGGTGTGTGTTTGCGAATTGAATTGAGCCAGAAGCGGAGTTGGAGTAGAAGATAAGTAATGAGTCTTCAAGAGGATAGTGAAGCAATTGATGGTCGAGTGCCAGCATTGTGTGTAATTCAAGAGAGTGATGAACTCCTGTCTACTGTGGAAGCAGCCACATATAGTATGCAGAGTGCCTGATATATGGTAGTGGTGAGACAGTGACAAGTTCAGCTGTTTGGCGAGACCATAGAGAAAGCTCTGTGGAAATCCTCTTATTCTGGATTCTGTTTGTGCTTTGAAAGCTGTGGTCAACTAGTACTTGTCGACTACTGTCTGTTGTAGTGTTCTCTACTGTATTTGTCTCGACTATACGCATTTGTCCTCTGCGTATTTGTTGTCTTTGTGTAGATAAACATCCTTGTTTTCAACTCAGGCCTGCTGATTGTGTCCTCACAAAAAAAAAAAAAAAAAAAAGCGAGCATGTAGAGATAATTTTTGTAACAATATAGAACTTCAAAATTAAATATGCAATAGTAAAATATCAACATGAGTGTAAGCATATGAAAATTTAATGAGAAACAATGAGACATTGCTAACACAAACAGTAAAAGGACTAAATACTAGAATAAGAAAGAATGGCTTTTTAAAAGAATGCCTATGGGTGTAACGTATGTATCCTATAATATGAAGACTAGTCCGTTTGGCCTCCATCTCACAAATAAGTAGAACAGGCCAAAAACTAATAGTAGGTTTTATAGAGGGGTGCTTATTGTGGGTCTTTTGATCCCATTCTCCTTGCCATGAAAAAAAAAATATGTTGGGAGAATGTCAACTTAATGTCACAAAATGAAAGTCCAGTCTTATAGAAAGACATTGTAGAGTCAGCCTTTTCATAACCTAAAATGCCTCACTTGGAAACGAAAAAAATATAACAAAATCTCTGCTTTTTAACAAACAAACAGTGAATAAAATGCGGGTAGTGATAGGATGCATTCAATAATTATAATTAGACAGATACTGCAAAGCACTCATACTGTTAGAGTAAACAATGCAATTATACTGACAAGAATGCAAAACTCTCTGAAGTGCAGAAAAAATTGCCATTAACTCAGCAGTTAAAACACAGCAGCAATTATGACCTTGGTGGCTCAGTGTATCATTGGCCGGCAGCACGATACCACAATCAACATGTTCAGCAGATTTCAAGACATCACTGAAAATTGGTACAAATAAAGAATATTGATAACAAAGTAAAATGAGCAGTAGTAACACTATGGGAGCTGTTGTCAACTAATCAAAACTAGCAAACGGATTCAGAAAAGAAAATTGTGGCATATCCCAAGTAAAATAAAAAGGGTAATATCCAAGGAAACATAAAAAAAGGTCATAAAGGACTACATCATTGAGGTCAGAGTTGTGAAGTATTAGTTGGGCTTTCTCAGAGAATGGCAGAATGCATGCAAGACCAGCATCATAGTCTATGCAGACCAAATGGCAACTTGATGTGACAAATGAGATGACGAACCACAGACTGTGTGCTGAAATAAAACAAAACCAAAAACTTTTTACACCTTAAATAGAGATATAACTGGTGACATATGATATATAAGCTCTCCATCTATAGCAGATGTGCAAAATGCTCCAGAACATATCCTCAGAGAAGTGTGGTGAATGGTATCCAATCACCACAAAATTGTAGGACATGCAGAGTCATACACCATGCAGCCATAATCAATTTGGGAGAGTATGAGTGCTTGGGTAAATAGAGAGTATAGAGGTTCAATCAGATCACCATTATGTTTTGTCAAGCACGCTCAATGCATTTAATGTTTTCTCACACCTCTTCCACAGATGCAAAATGTGCAAAACATTAGAGAGCATTATTGTGACAAAACTTTTAGTTATAATAAAATTTTTACATTCTGCAAACATTTTAATTATCCTCTTGTATAACAAATAACTTCTTATGCTCTAATAATTAAACACATAATCTGAAGAACAAATGTAGAAAATTTTGAAGCCTTTCAGGTAATATGAAAAATTTTTTTCTTACTCATACCTTCCAATCATTTATAGTTTTTTTAAAATATGTATATGCTATTAAGGTATGTTTTTAACAACGTATAGGCCTCAAAGTAACTAATTGTTAAAATCTAATAATTTTTTAACATGAGGAAATTAAGCATTAAATGACAGCAAATAATAATTTGTCCCCATACAGTTAAATTTTTGTAATTATTTTACTTTTCTACATAGTTTTCAAGAAAATATACATGTATATGAATATGAATGCTCTTAATTAAATGTTAATAAAGTCAAAAAAACAATGTGGTCATTTGGAGGCTTAAAGAAAATAATGAAAAATCTACAAGATAGAAAATAAATAGTTTTATATTATTAACCTTTTTATAACTAAAAAACAACTTTTGAATGGACATTGTAATTTTAAAGCATGGTTAGATGACAAATACAACAAATCAGCACATTCCATACACACTTCAACATTCTCCCAATGAGAGGAATTTTAGAAGAGGCATATTTAATGTGCACAGAGTTAAGATACATAACATATCCATGGAATTAAGTCTATAAGTTGCAACTCATAGATAACCAAAATAAATTTCTGCTAAAACATCATACATAACACAGCTCAAAATGCATATAAGAAAAATTCTGAATTACTGAAGCAAATACATCTTCCAAAGTAATTTTTGAAGAGGTAGGTTTCTTCTCCCCTTTCTTCTTTTTCTGCTGATTTTTTTCTGTATTTTTTGTTGCTTCATTCCCATTAACTTTAGATTTTGGAGGCTCTTTTTTTTCCTTCTCAGCAAGAATGCTGAAAGATGTTGGACTTTCTTTTATTGGACCTGCAACTGTAAAGCATTTCTTTAAAATTTATTAATAAATCAATTTTAATTTTGTGCATCCAATTTAATTGTTAAAGTCACATTTCAAACTAAACTTACCAAACAAAGCAAAATATATATAATTCAGCAAAGACTTTTTAAAAAGTGCTAACTTAAAATTGTTTAGCATAATAATAAAGTTGGTCATTTATTAATTTCATTTCTATAAGATAATCTACAAATAAACATGATTATTCATTCACAGAAAGTTTGTTACAAGGATTATTTGTATTAATAAATAATGCAATAGAAATTTTATATATAATTTCATAATTGTGTTTAATAAAATTAATTTCAAATTATTTCATCATAAAGCAATATGTGCTCATCTATAAAAAAAATTGAATTCCACTAATTCCTAAGTTTAGATGGAAGAAATTTTTGAATAATTCATTCTAAATTAACTAGAAGCAAGAAAAAACAGACTTTAATTAAATATAATAGGCATTTCTTTAACACATCAATTGTCAACTCACTACTATATGAGTTTAAGAGCTCATTAAATACATTTTCAACAACTTTAAAATATAATTAACAGACAAAACTGGAAACCTTCTATAACAGAAATAACCTAATCAGTTCCTACAGTTATATTTATGTTCTGAAAAGATAAATTGATAATTTTTTTTATTTTAATGCAAATTAAGAGTTTTTACTTTATTCCAATAATATCCATAATCTAAAATATTGCATTATTTCATAATTTTTTAAATAGATCCAATTGTTTTATCATTTATAATTTCAGGCTTATAATGATCCTTTTGCAAAATGCATTTTGAGGACCTTGTTGGTAATTAAAGGGGTCAAAATTATTTAAAATTATAATGGTGTAGCTAAATGCAAGTGATATGAAACATCATATAACATATAGAATATCAATATCTGATATTAATTCAACTGCAAAATAATAATCAAACTAGTTCTCAGAAGCGATAAATTGTTATCTAAGTTTTAGAATTTGTTTTCTAAATAAATGGCACATGAATTTTTAGATTATATCTTTAAAACATCTTTTTACGGTAGATTCTAATAGCTGATATTTCTTTGATAATTATTATATCAACTAAAACCATTTTAGATTATAACTTTAACATTATTTTTCTTGTGATAAAATAAAACTACAACATTTTTAATGACATGTTTCTTACAATGTTATGAGGCAAAAATATAATGCAGGTTTTATAGTTAATAATCATTATTAAAGGAAATTGAAGCCAAAAGAAAAAATAAATGTCATTTAAATTCACATAAATCAGAATATAACCTACCTTAAATGGATAACTTCCCACATTTGTTTCCTAGCATAAACATAAAACATTATTGCAGAATCATTCCTAATCATTTTCTGTTTTATTTCCATTTGACACATTTAATGAATTAGAAGTATTTATGGGAAAAGCAGCTAGAAATATACATTAAATAAACATAAACTGTAACTAAATCATGAATTTCTTTCAAGTTATAAAACTTTGTAAATAAAGCCTTCAAAATTAAAATTTCTAAAATAAGCATCAAGAAACAAAATTTTCACAATCTTTGAAACAAAGAGAAAAGAGAACTCTGATAAACGTATAAAAAAATTTTGTCATTAAAATAAGATAATATGTTAAATTCCTTTTTTTAAACCACATAAGAAATTAAATATGTCAAGTTATATCTTCCAAAATCATAGTATCTTGTAATGCATTTTCAAATACATTAATGAAAAACCAAATAATAAAACGAAATTGTCAAAAGTTTATCTAAAAATCAAATATCTATGATATATTCTGAAAGATGGTGAAATACCTGAAGCATCAAATGCTGCATTTTCCTTCGGTTTTTCCTTTGAAGTTTTAGATCCAGAACCCTTGGATTTACCTTTCTTTGCTTTTCCACCAACAACTTCCCACTGACCACCAGCCATGACTATTGGGGAAAAGATGAGAATCAAAATTTAACCATACAATTACAATTTTATCAACTTTTCTTAAACTGCCGACGGGTAACTAGGACCAGTGGCGTGGCGTTCAAACAAAACCAAACATCAACATGACATGTAAAAACTGTTGCCAGATACAGACTATCTGATGAGTTTTAAATAAGTTAACAGTTTATAAATGCTTAATCATAATTTAAGTGTATTTTAATGTATATATAATAGTTATTTTGTATTTATCGGCTAGATACTATGCCAAGAATAGTGTATCTGAAAGTTTAGCACTTTCCATTTTATAAATACATGTGAAAATAATTTCTTCGTAACTGTAGCTATTGGACAATTCTATGTCGCTCCTCTGTGAGGGAAAAATTTTAAAACGTGACAATTGCTGAAGCAATTTTAAATTATTTAAACTAAATTCATTTGGTTATTTAGTAAGTTATTATTTTTTCTATTGTCTCAATGGATTTTTCGTATAAATCTTGTTTTATTATATTTTAATTATGTTTCTGTGTCATTGGTGATGTAATCAAAACATTACTCTTGCCGATCACCAAATGCACTGAAAACTAAGTTTATTAAATACTTTTTTTCCCTTCATTATCCACTCTCTTCTTTCGGCAACAGTTTTGAAGGAAAATTAGATCTAGCATTTTTGAAGCTAAAACATATTTTAACAATTTAGCATATGTTCATATTAATACACAGATCATAGATCAAATCTTTTTGCAAAACCATTGATATTCATTTTTTTCCTTTTTTTAAACTTTTATTCTTAAAGCCGTTTCTAAAAAGTAGCATCATCAGATCCTTCACATCTCTGAAATTTCTTACCATCTACTGACTGAATGGCTATAAGAACCTTTGTTGCCAAAAATCTCTTTTCATTCAGTTTTCGTGTATACTTAATCTCAATGATATTTCGGATTTTAATAAATATGTGATCCATATGTTTGGGAAGTATAATGTAATTCTTTGAAGATAACCCATGTGTTTAGAAGTAAGCATATATTCATAATCTAGCCTCTATTATGTTTCAAATTTTAATAAATATGTGATCCATATTGGGAAATATACCATTCTATTAATGTTCTATCGTTCTCATATTCGGCCATTTCATCCAAACTTAAATCATTAATTTTAACTGATTGTAGTTCAGCCTATGTAGTAATTTATTTCTTAAAACTGTAAAATGAAGGATAAGAAAGTTGAATCATTCAGAATTAAAGTTATATATATACAGCAAAATGTGTTAATAATTTCTGAAATTTTTCTGGGTATTATATAACACTAAAAAAGTAATAATTTATTGCATTGCAATTAGAAGGCAGTTTTCAAATTATAGAAAGAAAAAATAATAATCCAGTTTTTACTATCCCAGTTCATTATTAATTTATTTATTTATTATTCCGGATCAAAAAGGTGTGATAATGTTTTGAAAATTGGAGCATTTAATAAACAATAATAATATTCACCATTGCTTAATTGTGCAATTAAACTACACAATTTTACAAAAAGTATTTATTTAAACATATAGGCATAAATATTTTTATACTTTTATCATCAACAATATAAGAAGAAATATATATTTTTAGCAACATTGAAAGTATTTACATTCTTTATAAAAATTAATATGTTATTATAAATTGCTCTTAGAAATTAGTTAATAATGAATTTAAGAACTTAAACTTAAAAATATATATCTATCATTTCTGTAATTTGCATGCATCCATCCTTAAAAGTAAATCAAATCTCTATTGCAATAGTAGAAATAAATTTTCTATCAAGAAATAAGGCTAACTTCCTCTTACTCTATCTTGTCTAAGAGCATATTCTGTTTTCTAATCTTCACTTTTATAAAATTTAAAATTTTTTAATAGCTTTTATTTTATGTATTTTTTAAAAAAGAAATGTATCCATACATAAATTAATGCAGTTAGTTATCATTCATCTTAGTCATTATATAATTGTCTTAGGATCTATAGTAGTTCTTTGTCAAAATAGTATATTTGATGTGATGCTGCCGTTTCCTTGAAATCTATAAAATATATTAAGTATATTTGTTCACTGTGTTGGAAATAAAAATAAGAAAACTTTTACAGTCTTAGAAACTATGTAAGTTAATTTATATACTTAAGATTTTAAAAAAAAATTCATTTATGGCTTGGAAATAAAGAATAATTATAAGTTATATTTAGTGCAATTTCAGTACAAAACCTTTCTTCATTGATAGTAGATTTAGATTCTATAAAAAAATAAAAATTATCTGATCAAATAACTAGTTGGCAAAATTTAACTATTTTCTAGCATATCACTGTTTTTTTTTTCTGCAGAATTTTTGCATTTAGTTTTCATTTCTTACTGTAGTCTCTAATTTATTATATTTTTCTGTATTTTTAGCAACGGGAAAATAATTATGTTGGTTACTTCTGATTTATCCAAACAAAATTAACTATTTTAATTGGAGATATAATTGAATCATGTTTTAAAATTTCTGTATGCTAGGCTATCTAAATGAACATTTTTATAAATGGCAATTGACATATGTAGAATTGTATTCTTCAATGGCTTCACAATTGAAGATTAAATTTATATTTTGGAAGATTTAATTAAGCATTGATATATGCTTAGAGATAGTAAATGTGGTGAAAAACCTAATGCCATATTTGAATTCATATTAAAATGTTTCTCATAAACCATAATATATTATTAAAATGTTTATCATAAGCCACATTTCTTTAAGTGTCTTCATTTTTGTTTTATTTCTAATTAAATCATCAAGTAAAGCTTCTTAAACCATTTGAAAGATTTTTACTTTTTCTTTAGATAAGTAAAGATGAGTAGGTTTTTTGCGGGGTCCGATACAGAAAGTGAATCATCATCTTCTGAAGAGGAACAGGTGCCACAGAAGGCACAGGGAATCACTTCGTAAGTATATATATATTGTTTATATAAATGATATAGTATGTAGTCTGAATTATTTAAATTGCTAATTTTGTTAGATATCCTTAAAATTAAATTCAACATAAATGTGTAGCTTTAATATAATATTAACTGATTAAGGGGAAAAAAATATTATGCCAAAAAGCTAAAATGTGCTTTGAAATTTTGTGTTTGTTATTTAGAAAAATTGAAATTTAAAATATATATATTGTTTGTACTCATATATTAATGCTTAATGTATGAAAAATAAAAATTTAAATAACATATTTCATTTTATTTTGGTATTTTAAACATTAATGTTTAATATTTTTCTTCTAGTGCTTTTACATTTAGTGATGAGGAAGAAGATGTTAAGAGAGTTGTTCGAAGTGCAAGAGAGAAGAGGTAAGGAAATCATTCTTAATTGCCGTGTAAAAGCTGTATGTCAGGTACTTTAGCTTCTAAGTGAATAAAAGAACTTATATTATTTATATCTTATTTGATGCTGAGCAAGAGAATAATTGATAAAAATAATTTTTTGCCCTAACAAAAAGGTTTCTTTGAAAAAGAAAAAGAAAATAATATTTTATAAACATTCTGTTTTAGGGATTTAAAACCTTGTATATTTTAAATTTTATATATTTATTCAGTTCATTTATTTATGTTTTAAATAATAAGATAAACTATATTTTTGTTCAAAACATTTATTAGGATACATTTTAAAATGAAGAACATTTACTAAATACAGTTGTAAACTCTTGTATTTTCTTTAAGTATTAAAATGTGATTTGCCCCTTATTTTTTAGGTATGAAGAACTTACAGAAATTATCAAGTTGATCAAAAACCATAAGAAAATCAAAGATATGAGTAAATTACTGACAAGTAAGTTCATTTGTACTTTTAACCCTTTCATTTTAAATCTTTAAAAATTATATAATTAATTTACATGTTTATAGTCTAGAAACAGAAAATGCCTTTAAAAAAATTATAGTGGGCTGCACCTTGAAGTTTCATTAAAGTACCACTGTATACTAATAACTAATAATTCTAGAATAAAGCAATCAATGACAAGTTCTTTACAGGCATTTAGACTTTGTTGTTGCTGTTACTTATGTCACTTGCCATTGACAAGCCCCACTGATACCTCAGCAGATTTTAAGCCGAAGATATACGTCTCTTGTTTTACAAGTAAGGCCAAGAGTGTGACTTAGCTACACACATGTCACAACCTTTTTAGCGGGCGGACTTCATTCATACAAATTCATTCACTCATCTCAGATCATAATTTAGACCTGGAACAGAGAACGATCTCCTCTGACCCAGTACCCCTAATGGTATTACTCTTGATTTGGAGGACTTTGTGACCACAAAGAGATTTAACGAGGGCCATCCGCCACATATTTGGGGAATCTTTTGGTTGGTGAGTTCCGAACTCGTAACCTAAGAAGTACGAGTCCAACGCTCTATCAACCAGGCTATACCGGCCCGTAATTAGACTGTAAAGTCAATCAACATTATAATCAAGTTATTGCAAAGCATAATACTTAAATTAAACATTTAAAAATTAAGAAGATTATACTATATTAGAAAATATCTTTAGCATCCCCAGAATATGGCTGCTTACTAATACATGAAGAAAGCAATACAAAAATAAAATGTCAACCTCCTATTCAAGTAAACCTTACTGAAATGGAAATTAATTCCTTGCCCTCAAAACACATGGTAAAACTGGTATAAATTATCAGCCACTTGACTGAGAGAAACAGGGAAAGGTTGACAGATCCATTTAGCTGAAGCATTTCAAGTAGTAGAGAATCGTGTGTCGTGTTGTAGCTCCTGCACAGTGATAAGGCTCTGAAACCATCTTAAAAGAGTTCAAGTATGAAGAACTTTCCTCTCACTGTGTGATTTTTTTTTTTAAGTGTGTATGTTGGTTTATGGAAGATAAAATAAATTTGTGAATGCATTTAATTTTTTTTCTCTCTGAAAAAAAATGAAAGTATTGAGAATAAAAATGAAAAATGATGCATTCTTTTTTGTATGTAAGGAATATTAACTAGTGTGCTGGTATCTACAGACAATTATTAAAGTTAGAATATTGTTTTAAAGCCTTTGGTTTCAATCAGTAACTACTGCACATTTAGAAACAATTTTTAGAAAGAGACTGTTTCACTGACATGCTGCTATGTGTCAAATAATTATTAATTTTACAGACATGAGTTGTAAAAAAATTGTGTGTTGAAATCGCAAACCATACAATATACCTTACGTAAAGCTTTTGATTGAAATATGTTTACTTTTTAAAATTAATTAATATATATAGCTACAATTGATTTTACACATGTCTCCAAGTTGATTTTCTTGAAAAGGATCAACAGATTACCTATATAAATTTATTTTGCTTGAGTTCCCAGATTAGAGTCTTTAGATCATTAGAATTTTATTGCCCTCTGTTATCAAATTGCAACATAAATGATGATTAAATCTGTTTCTCGTGAAGAGATGTATTCATCAATCTAATCTAATTGGTTGATAAAGCTAATCTTCCAATGACCAGAAAGATAATACAGCTTTTCTATTTTTCTGTTTAAGATCCT
The DNA here is from genome assembly GCA_026289955.1 of Argiope argentata. NCBI lineage: Eukaryota > Metazoa > Arthropoda > Arachnida > Araneae > Araneidae > Argiope > Argiope argentata. Next base: position 375,193 of record JAOUZG010017793.1, on the reverse strand, counting down.
ATTGTAAAAATCTTGAATTTATTTCTCTTAGTCATTAAAAATCGTTATATACAAAAATTCAAACCTTCTTTAATCTATTATAATAGAAACAGGCGAATGTTACTAAATAAGCTCTATAATCAGAGCAACTGCTTTTTTGTTTATGATATTTGTCTAATTTTAATTAGCAAGCATTTATATTTCTTTATTGTAGACTCATAAGTTTTCTTTTGTTATCTGTCTGTTTTAAGTTAACTGCTAGAAATAAAATTAAATATGAAGACAATTTATATGTTCTGATTTAATTTGAAAATTTTATATTTATTGTAATTGCATAGCTCATAAAACCAGTTATTAAAAGTAGATGTTATAAACAATAAATGAAACTCGGTACATAATTTATTTAAAATTTAACTTGTAATTTCATTGTGTTTTCATTTCTTTGAATAATTTCTCTCTATCTCAATTTAAGAGCTTATGGTGAGATTTTAAGTAAATAAACAAATAATTTTAAAAAATCTGACCAAAAGTAATAATTTTATTTTTTTTAAAAGTGTTAATATTAATAATTTATATGTATCTTTGAAAATTTATAATCTTGGAATGAAAGAATTCAAGCATATTTAAATAAATATGATTTATTCATTTTCAATCTTTATATGGTTTCCATCATTAAAATTGTTTATTTTTGCTATAATCCTTATTTTCTTCGTTCTTAAATAAAATTTAGAATTCACATGGAAGGACTGAATATTTAGTAGTTTTTTTAGTATTCCAGTATTATTTGAATATAAAAAATGAGAGGAGGAGAGAAAAATCCTAAATATTAGTGAAAACTTAAGAAATGAGAGTTGAAATAAACAGTTTTGCATTCTTCCTTGATACTTTGTTCTAATAGTCATTTCATGTTTTGTTCATATTGATTTCTAGGTTTTGAAAATTTAACTCGGGCTTTTGTGAAAGCCCGTCCTGTAATAGAAAAGGAAGAGAAAGGCGTAATCCCCAAATTCTACATTCGTTGCTTGGTGGAATTAGAAGATTTTATTGCAGAAGTAAGTTTCTAAATGTGGTTCATTAGCAAAATGTTGTGAAAAAAAATTTACAATAACTATATGATTATAAATGTTTTATAAAAAGTTGTGAAATTTTTATCTCATCAAATTTGAGTTTTTTACTAATTATGATTTTAAAAATATTAATATTATATATATATATATATATATATATATATATATATATATATATATAT
>JAOUZG010017793.1:363057-373955 GCA_026289955.1 Argiope argentata | reverse complement strand
TATATATATATATATATATATATATATATATATATATATATATATATATATCATTTAGAACTAATAACATCCATAGTTCAAAAAATAAAATTGCAATTTTAAGAATGGTATAGATAAATGTTTAGTTAAATAAACTTCACACCAGGCATAATAATTAACAAATTAGTAAGTTTTGTATGTTTTTGTTGCTTAAGTCTTAAAGAAAATCTTAATTATATCTATTTCTTTTTTAACCATTTATTTAATTAAAGGTGTTTTTTTATTATTATTTCATTTTCTTTTAAGTATAATTTAAAATATTTTCTGTTATGATTTTTTTATTCAATCAATAACATTGTTTTATGAAAATACAAGTATTTTCTATGCACATGGAATGGAATGAGTTTCCTTTTAAACTGAATAACTAATTGCTGAAATAGCTGAAGTACTTATAAGAAAATAATGTATTTCATGTGGTGAAAAAAAGATTAGAAGTCATCTTCTTGCTAGGTATTTAAAATAGTGCCACATTTTGTTACACGCCCTTTAGTATTATTGTATGGTTTTGGATTACATGATGTAGAAGACAAAGAAAGTAGAAATATTTTCCTAACTAAGCCAATTCGTTTCTCTTTGATTTAAATATAAGTAAATACCTTTATTGTATTTATTGGAATTAGATTAGATTATCTGGAGTACTTAAACAGGGAATGAATTTATTGCTTATTGTATTAATGGGACCTTTAAAATGAAAAATTATTGTTGTATTAGGCTTGAAATATTTGTTATTTTTATTAATTTATTACTTCTTTTCTTGATTGAAAAAGTAAATTTTACTAATGTATTTTATTATTGTATCAGTGTTGGGAAGATAAAGATGGTCGCAAAAATATGTCTAAAAACAATTCTAGATCATTGGCTACTCTTCGTCAAAAGCTTCGTAAATATAACAAGGATTTTGAGAATGATATCACAAATTATCGTGCTAATCCAACCCCAGAAAATGAAGACAGGGAAGATGAGGAAGAACCAGGTAAGGTTGTTTAGGCTAAAATATTTTGTATACCTATCTTATTATTAAATGCTACTTCTTTATTCACTTTATTTTAATTTGGTGTGTCAATCTATTTTTTCATTTGGAAAAAGAATCTGACGAAGAATCTGAAGATGAAAAACCAAGTGATTTCTTGAAAAAAACTGCAAAAGCCGAAAAAGAAGAACATAAAGCTAAACCAATGAAGGGGTCTGATGAGGAAGTAAGTTCTTAAATTATCAAATTTTAATGAATAAAAAAAGATTTTTTTTTTTAAAAAAAGTTACATTTGAAAAGAAGCTTTAATATTTAACTTACTAAACTTCCCATCATCTGGGTCGTAATTTTAATAACTTTAGAATAGCTACTTCAAAACTGTGTATAGTTATCCATTTGGTTTTTAATTTTTTTAATGAAAAATAGACATTATTTTAGTATAGGTTTTTGCAATCTTATTATTTAATTAATAAATAGTACTGATATTTCTTCGATTATTTTTTCAGTTTAAAAATTTATTTTGAATTATTTCTAAGGTTATATGTTTTCTCTGTATGTGTGCGTACATGTTAGGTAAATAATCTAGTTTTATACTAAAGGGTTTTTAAAAAAAATTGCAGTTATTAGAAAATAATATTAACTTTATTTATTGACAACTTGATTGATAAAAAGGAAATTTGAATTTCACAACATGGCCACATGTAAAAAGTGCAATAGAATTTGACTCTTCTGAGTATGAAACAATAAGAGGATGGTAAAGCAAATTTGTGGCTGTTAACAATTCTGAAAGGAATTTCTTGTTTTCGAAAGTGTTGTGGAAGGGATATTAAATTGTTAGGGCAGCAGTTTAAAACAGTTAAAATTGTCATTAATAAATCTTGATAAGCATGGTAAATCTGCATATATTGCAAATTTTGAAGAAAAAAAATTATTTTTTAAATCTAAGTTGGTAGGAAATCTTATGGATTGTTGTTAAAATGAAATTATATATATATGTACTTCATATATGTATATAAATTTTGTTCTTTTCAATGTAAATATAATTATCTTTAGGAATCTGATGATGATTCTATTGATTGGGGATCATCGTCTGATGAAGAGAGTTCTTTGTCTACAGATGACGAAAAATATGGTGGCAACCTTGCAACAAAATTCTTAAAGAGGTATATGTTCTGCTCATTCATATATATATATATATATATATATATATATATAATATCAAATTATATTGTAAATTCTAATAGCATTGCATATTAAATTATTCTGGTGAAAAATAATTTTAAAAAATATAATGGAAAGTATTCTTTTTTTTATTTTATGCAAGGTAAATTTTATATGTATTAATTGTCATGCTTTATTTCAAAATTTTAGAAATGGTGCATATTGCTAAAATAGTTTTGAACTTTACTATCTAAGGATATTGCTATAACTTTGTAAGGGAGATGTTACTATTTTGAAAATTTCAGAATGTAGTATTAATAAGAAATAAGTATTTGCTTATTTTAAGTTTATTTTATAGAAATAGAATAAATAGCATAATCAACACAATTATATACCTTTTGTTACAATGTTAGAAAAATTTTTTAAATAAAAAAACAACTAATCATACATAATTCATATGGATTCGTGATTAAGAAATTGTCATAACAGTTTGAAGTTTATTTTGCATTTTTTAAATTAAATAAAATTCTTTATTAATAAATTTTGAAGCAATGCGGGCTTTAAAAAAAAACTTGAAAAAATTTCTTCAATTTGAATTTTATTTTCTTGTATTCAAAATTGAAATAAAATATTGCAATCATCAAAAGATTCAATCTCGGTATTTTAATGAATTTCCAAGTTTAAAACCTTGAATTTAGAAAACACATTTAAAAAAAAATGTCCATCTGTAACAAAGATAACACAAAAAAATTGAGTTAGATGGATGAAATTAGGTCTGTAGCCTTAACACCAAATTTGTTGATTTCAATCCAATTTTCAGGAAAATCTATTTAAAGAAGGCCTGTTTATCTGCTCGTCTGTTTGAATAGAAATTATCATGATAACTTCAAAATGAAGCCGGCTAGATATGTAACATTTGGTATATATTTTAATATGTATAGCATGAACATCTATCATATTTTTTAACTAAATTCAACCTGGGAGTTACTGTGTATCAGTCTCTACTTTCAGAAACATGATAGCACGATCAAATTTGGTATGTTATTTTGTGACTATTAGTGTAATTTTGAGACTTTTTGTTTTAATGAATTGTGAAAAATGCTTCTAAAATCTAAATTCGCTTTTCAGGTACTTTCAACTGTACCCAAACGCTTAATTCCAAAACACCAATGATCACATAACAGAATCAGTAAAAAAATTTTATTCACTTCTAGGGTTGCATCATGATGACCTGGTGGTAAGGTCTTAGCTTCGGAAACTGAGGGTTTGATGTTCGGGTCCTGATTCTGTTGAACTGTTGTAAATAGGGTCTGGTTAATCTAGAGGGGGCAAAAATCCTGTTTCTGGTGTTGTGTAGAAGGTTTAAAAGTGGTGGGAGCTCAAGTGTCATCTACATAATCTACCTGGCCTTTAAAATTAAGAGGTCATCCCAAAATAACTTTAGTGTTGCTTTAAAATGGGATGACAATGTAACTAAACCAACACCTAGGATTGATGTTTTGTTACTATTTTAAGCCAATGCCATGCTAGCATTTTTTGTTGGTATGAGAGAAAGTTTTGGGAGAAATGCTTCTGCCAACTTTCTTTTATTTTAGTTTTAACAACAGAGCTACTTTTTTGATTTCATGAATTTGTTTCCATTATTTATAATAACTAGAACTTGTTAAAGCATTGTCCTGCCTTTATGAAATATATAAACTGTTTGCTTGTTTTTTTTTTTCTGTAATTTTTTTGAGTAAAAACTTTTGCTTAGAGATTGATTATCAGTTAATCATTAAATTTAAGGAACATTAAAAAGGTTTTTTGCTACACTTTAGAAGTAAGTGATTATAAACCATTTCTTTTTTAGTCTGATGATTTGTGAATGCTGCTATTATTTACTGTTAAAATGGATTTGTAAAACCCATTTATAGCATGGCATAGTTCTATCATCAGTATCATGGCAGTTTCACCATTTGTATGTTGATAGCCATAGGATTGCTTTATAAGATTGCAAATGAAATTAATTAATAGAATGAGTCAGTGCAAGAAGAAATCTACTCTATTCCTCCTAGCCATGTTGGATCGTATTTGTTGTTGTAATCGTACATTGAATCATATTGCTCATATAAAAATAAAATACAAAATATTTGGTTATGTTGAACTTCTACATCACTATCAACCATTTCAGAATTGTTGTATCTATTTAAATAAGTCTTTATTTTAACGAATATTGAAAGATCTTTTATATGAATCTTATAGAAGCTGACATATTATTTATTTATTTATATTGATAAGTCTCCCCCCCCCCACTTCCCATTCTGTGATAATTGTATGTTTTTGTCAAATCCAAAAAGGCATGATTTTACAATAGAAGACATTGAGCAGTTACAAAAATAAATGTTTAAATTTTTTTGGTATCTTATTTCTGAACCAATGTTCTTAAAAGTACATAATTCCTTTTGAAGTTCCTTACTGTGCACCCTGTATATTGCCAGCTCAATAGCATTTATTATTTAAATCTTATGTATGATATTTTCACAGACCTGGTGAAAAGGATGAGACTAAAGAAGTAACACGAAGAGAGAAGAAGCGAGACAAGGAAAGAAAAGAACGGAAGAAGGAAGAAGATGATGAAGGATGGGAAGAAGTTAAAGGAGGTGCTCCCATTATTATGGTATGAATAAGATGATTATTTTGAGTGGATAATTTTTGTAGTATAAAAAATTTAATTTTTTATTTTATGTTTTGAAAAACATACTATTTATTTAATATCTATACTTTAATGTAAAAAATTGATTAGAGAATTCCTTTAATTTAAATATATTGCTATGAATTAATAGCTAATAATGGTATATCTGTTTTTCTAGCTGACAGGCAAAGTTTTGGAGTTTTGCTGGTTTTTAGATTTAAAAAAAACATAGTTTTTCTAAATATTGATGCATGCATGATTTTTCTGTCTCATGATTCTTTCAATGGTTAATGACTTAAATTAGTTAAGACAATTTGTAAGAATTCAGAGAATGAATAATTTGGAAATCTAGTTGTAACTTTAGTTGGCAATAAACCACCGAATGTGACAACTCTCTGCATTATTTTCTAATAATTTTTAAAATGAACATCGAAGCCTCAAACGCAATCAATTACCCATTTTGTTGTCCATGTGTTTAGAAACCTCAAATTTGTCAATCCAAAACAATATCATGTTCTCACATCATAATAACAATTTCATTTCAAAATATTTTTAGAATTGTAGTTGTTAAGAAGAAAATGCATAGAAGAACTCTAAGAAAAAATATTGTTTTCGTGACTGTTCATTTAGCTAAATTGAAACATAAAATATTGTTTTGGAAGCCTTTTTTTATTGTTAAATAGCTTTGTCTAATTTTAAAATTGCAAAATTTCAGTTTATTACTCTATTGGTTTTAGTTAAAACGTTTTTTACTCTGTATTATAATTTTGAATTATTTGTAATTTGCAGTTTTCATTCTTACTGTTTTGATATTTTTCAGGAGAAACCCAAAATGTTTGCTAAAGATGCTGAAATTAATCATCAAGTAGTGCTAAAAAAATTCAATGAAATATTAGCTGCCAGAGGTAAAAAAGGAACTGATCGGAGTGAACAGATTGATCTTCTGATTGAACTTTTAAATGTTTGTGAAGCTCATAATTTAGGCTCTGGTGTTTCCTTGAAGATAATGTTTGCTATTATTGCTGCAATTTATGATTACAATCCTAACATAGCAACTTGTATGAAGGCTGATATGTGGCAGAAGTAAGTAAAAACAATCATATAAACTTTGATATTGTTTTATATTTTCTTTGCATTGAATTCAAATATTAATTAATTGTGGCAAAACTTTCTACTTTAATACTCTTAATTAACTATATAAATCATGTAATCCAAGTAATGACAATAAAATTTTATAACTTCTTCTAAATAAAACTTTAAAATTAGAAACAAAGCATATAGTTTAGACTACAGTTAGGACTTAATATTTTTTTATGCAATTTGAAAATGGCAATATTTCTAAAAAGTTATAATTTGCATAACACTAATTAAGGATAAGTTTGTTGGTTTCTTTTCTTTTTCTGTTTTTAGTCATTATTTTTTTAAATAAGAATTTAATAATATTTTAAACTATATAGTTAGGAATAAACTTTTTCGTTTTATCACTGACTTACAATAACAAAGATGTTTTAAATTATCTAATCTAATTTCAATTTAACTCACTATTTTTATATCAAAAGATAATTTATATATTAAAGTCATAACAATCTTCATTGTCAATCATTTAATTCATCATAGTGAAATAATACACATTCTTATTTTCTTAACATGGTTTTAAACTAACTTTTCAAATGACATTTCTGGTTCGAGGATTTGTGTTATTATTTTTTTTCCTAGTATTTGAGGTTATTTAAATTTTAAATAGCCTCAAAGTAAGTCATAAAAGTGACTTAGAATTGTACATTTTAAAAGATTTTAATATACATTTTCTGATTCTTCAATTAACATAATTTCATTGCTTATGTTTTTTCCACATAATTATATGTAATGAATAATTTGAGAAATTAAAAGTACCTTTATATATACTGAAAGTGGCATTGCTGACTTAATTTATATGAAATTATAAATAACAGATTCATTATTTCACTGAAAGATGTAAGGCAGCATATTTGGTATAATATTTATGGAACTACAAATCAGAATTTTGGTAATTATACATATTTTTTTTTTTTAATTTTGCTTAAAGATTGTGCAATAAATATAATGCCCTTGAACTGGTTATGGTTGTAATATTAGAGTAAAATTTATGATGAAAAATGTAACAATTTTAAACATTTGTTTCATATAAATTATTATTTTCTATATTAATAGTATGTTGGAATTTATAATATTTTAGACTATGAATATTAAATATGATTAAAATATATACTTAAAAAATAAGAAATGCATTGTTTCTAATAAAATTTTGATTTTCTGGAGAAAGGATGTCAAAAACCTGTGATGTGTGTGTGTGAGAGAGAGAGTTTGTGTGTGTGAGTGAGTTTACGTCAGAATGAGTGGCTGTCACTGTCAACTAATTTTTGATAAAATGCATGCTTTAAAACTATATACCTGAAAATATTCAGTTTTTATCGAGTGCTTTTGCTTAAATTTATTTTATTTTATTGTATATGCATTATTATTAATACTTAAAAATAATCATAGGTTGGCAACACCCATTTTAAAGGCAAAATAAATTCAGTTGGATGAGACTTACTCCTCTTCATTTTTCTTGATTTACCATTCATATAATTTAAATTGGTCTTGTTTTTAGGTGCTTGGACTTCATCAAACAGCTGTTGAGTATTTTAATTGAAAATCCTAACATTGTTGTGGGTGAGCACATTCTTGAGGAATCGGAACAGCTTGTCACTCCACCATATAAGGTTAAAGGTTGCTGTCTGACAGTTGTCGAAAGGATGGATGAAGAATTTACTAAAATTTTACAGGTGAGAATCCACAGCAAGAAAACATTTTATCTCTATAGCCAGTGACTTTTCTCTCAATCTCTCTTTCTCTCCCTTGCATCTTAAAACCTTGAGAAGAATTACATAAAAAAAAGGATTTCTCATTCTATGACTGTTAAGAATTAGAAGATTAAGAAAGAATGCTTAAAACTAAATTTTAAAATGTTTGATGAAATTTGCTCTCTCATTCCACTAATTCAAATTTGCATTACTGTAATTATATCTATTACATCCTTTAAAGTATTGCATAGAACTGTTCTCCCTCTATGAAACTAAAAGAAATGTTTTATCTATTAATTTATTAATTGCATTCTTAATTATAAAGATTGGGAATTGATAGCTCTCAAATTGTTTTTTCATCATGTATAATTAATAATTACAATGTCCTTGTAATTGTAATAATTGCATTTTATAAATTGGCTTATGATTTCTGAATTTTATGAGACTTTTGTTAAAACTGTAAATTTATATGAATTTATTAGAAAAATTACAGGTCTTTTTTTCTTGTCACTTGCATTGAACTTTTTTGCTATAAGCTTTATTTTTCTTGTAGCTATTAAATATATAGGTTGTCTTATTAGAGATTATTATGTCTTAAGATTTAGATCTTGACTACTTTTTTTTTACATCCAAATCATAATTAAAAAATCTTATACATATATCTTCATAAAGGAGAAAATCAAGTTTGATGTACTTCTTGGTACGGGAATATTTTTTTCTTAAAACAATTCATTAATTTCTCCATGCTTCCTCTGCAGTGTTAATGTCCATGAGGATAAAAGTAAAATTATAGCAAATATATAATGGGGAAAAAAGAAGAAAAAAAACGGAATTTTTTTTGTTCAGGTGTAAATTTATACCAATTACAATTGGCTAATTCAGCATTTTAAAAAGTCCAAATACAACCTCATTGAATGTTCTTGATTGATGTTAACATTTGAGTGCAGAAGAATTCTTATGACAAATGGTGTACGATAGCGCTTCACTGCAATAAATGGTTAATTTAGAAGAGGAGAATTCTTTGATTATCACTTATTTTTGAATACTATTCATAGTTTTAAATATATATTTATTCAAGTCATTTATTTCTATTTATTGGCATATAGTATTATTCTCTTATTAACATTCATAATTTTTTAAGCTTTTTTCTACAATTTTTTATGTAGGGTTGTGATGCACATTCACCTGAATATGTTGAAAGATTAAAAGATGAAACTGTTGTTTGTGAAATCATTGAAAGGCTCCAAGCATATCTAGAAGACAGAGGTACACCTTCAGAATTATGTCGCATATATTTAAGACGCATTGAGCATTTATATTACAAAGTAAGTCTGCATTTGTTTTTGCGATTTTAATTTTTTTAAATCTCTTTTATTACAAGGAATATTTTGAAAATTAAACATTTTATATTTCTAAAAATTTTATAATAATCAAAGTTATGACTTATTCTTGAATTATTTTGTTTGTAACAATTAGAATTACATAGTGGCATTAAGATAAATATGTCTTAAAATAAATATATCATTAAAAATCAAGAAAATGAATGATTTTTTGAATTATCAGATTTATTAGCATATTGTAAACATAAAATATTTCTTATTTTCAATTTTAATTTCCATTCTGGAAACTTGAAAGCTGTTTAAAAAATGTAGGCATATTTAGAAAAATATCTAATTTTATTAGATTTCTAGAAAAATTAATTTGGGTTTCTAATTCGTGTATTCCCGAGTGTGTGGTGGCTGGCGCTCGTTAAATCTGTTGTGGTCTTAAAGTCCTACATGTTGAGAGTAATACCACTGAGTGATACTGGCTCAGAGATGATCATTCTCTGTTCCAGATCTAAATTAGGATCTGTGGATGAATGAATGAAGTCTGTCCCATAAAATGGTTTGTGACGAGTATGAACTAGAAGTCAGATTTCTGTGCTCAGTGATATAAACCCTCAGAAGCTACTGCACCTTTCTTTCTGTTAAAAGCGGAGACGGAATCAACAACAAAAATTCATATATTTGATAGTGCATAATTTTTAGGCAGTTTACTATCAAATCTCAGTATTTTATCTATCAGATCTATTAACAGTATATTATTAACTATCTTTATCCTATTTTTGGCGGTTTCATAGTAAGACCTCTGATAGCTATTTATGATCAATCTGTTTGGTGGTTTTAATGTTTGATAATTTTGACCATCAACTATAATTTAACATTAAAATAAGTATACTAGATTCACAATTGTTCTCCTTAAAGTGACAAAGGAATAGGTTGCCAAAAGAAAGAAAAAAAAAGTCTAGTATACCAGAGTTGTATAGAAACTCACTTCCTACACTACCTATATTAATAAAATCTTTTTATTATTTTTTCAGCCCTATTATTTCCAGCCTTTACTATTTTGTGCTGTTATGTTTTTAAAATATGTTAAAAAGAAAAAGAAACTTAATCCAAAAATAGACTATTATACATAATTTAAGAATGGCATTTACCACGGACATAAAATTGTTTGCCTTGCATAGTATGAATACATTAGTTTCAGCATTGAATTCTCAAAATTAATTAAATAAATAGAAATAATGTTTTTTATTGTTCATTGACAAATGCTTAAACTAATGTAAAATAATTGGCTTAAAATGAAACAGACTAAATTTATTATGTCTTTCAGAGTTTTTATTCCATCCATAGTATATAAATAAATTTTAGCTGCAACCTTCTGCCATACCTTAGCTCAGTAAATTCTTTCTCTCTTCCTCTGGGGGAAAAAAAAATTCCCATCAGATAAGCAAAAGTTTATTTGATCTTACTTCGAATTATTGATTTGTTAATTTATGTTACCTTAACTTTCAAAGATTTGTGGAAAGTTTGTAAATTACATGAAGATCATATTTTGCATTCATGCTAGATTATTTGAAATTACTAGGTTGCATGAAATAAATTTAAAATAAGCAAATGTTGTTTTTATTTTAGAAATTTTTCTTGATATATATTTAATTCGGGCTTTTTATTTTATAATATTATCATTAGTTTGACCCTCGTATGTTTGAGAAGAAACCTGAGGAAACAACGCCATCCATTTTAAATGGCATGAAAATTATTGCTGGGCAAGAGCCAGCTGAGAAGAAATCTGATGAAGAAGAAACCAGTGCTGATATCATAACTAAACTTAGCAAATTCATATGCGCCAAGGACACCACCGACAGAATCAGGACACAAGCTACATTGTTTCGCATTTATCATCTTGC
>JAOUZG010017793.1:329147-358057 GCA_026289955.1 Argiope argentata | reverse complement strand
AAAAAAAAAAACATCTCTCTTTTAATTTGAAATTTTTCGGGTCATAAAAGAGTTAATTTTTTAGACATTAGTCTAACTCTTTACAGAAAAAAATTCCACTTTTTATTGGAATCCTTGCCTGATGGTGACCCTTGAAAAAGTTATCAGGCCAGATTTCTCCTTTTTCACTTTCATATTTTTTTCTTCTCATGTATCTTCTGTTTTTGATTCATCTATCGATCTATCTATATCTATCTATGTATATATAATTGAAGTTAATTACAAATTAATCAATACATAATTAACAGTGGACAGTTTGATTGCAATAGCTCCAAGGAAATTAAAGGCAAGTAATGGTCTTAAAGAATTTCTAATAGATTTTAGGAATATATTAAATGTGTCTAAAAGAAAAGTGATGCTTTAATTAATTTTGGCCTTCAGTGTTATTAATGAAATTAACTAGTAATTTATTGATTAACTTCAAAATATAATTCCATTTCCCCTAGTGTCTGATTCCCATCATTATTTTTTTAATTCTGTTATCAACCTCCTCTTATCAATTAAAGTTTTATTTTGTTTTCCTAGGGATTGTTACCCCAGCGTCAGCATGAGAGGACTCCTGATCAAGAGAAAATTGAAAAAAGAAGGCAAATTCCTTTTCATAAACACATAAATCTAGAATTGTTAGAATGTGTTTACTTAGTTTCTGCAATGCTGCTTGAAATTCCATATATGGCAGGTAAGATCTTCATTATATATAATTTGTATTGTCTTATCTGAATATAGATGTTATTTAGGATGATGTTTGGAACTATTTAATTGTACTGTAGGATTGATGAAAAATTAAAAGTGGGAATTATCCCCCCCCCTATTCTTTATTTTTATTCTATGAATTGAAGCTCTTGGTTTCTTTAAAAAGTTCTTATAAAAGGGCTATAGTTTTATTGTTGGCATACTTGATCAATCTTCAATATTTGGAAGGGATTTGTGGATTGTTAAATCATACATGTGTAAAAAAAATAAAAAAAAAACTGAACAAAAAATATTTTTATCTATTTATGCATGCAATTTAAAACTGTTCCTAAAAGGAAGGAATCTAGAATATAAAATGGCTCTTTTGTTAAATTTTCAAGATTTTTTTTAATGCTTGTCTGTGAATTTCCCTTTTAAAATTATCTCAATAATTGCATCTAATAAAAAGTAAATATAAGTCAAAGCTTACTTCCTATTATATATATATATATATATATATATATAACTTCTTATCTAACTCCAAAATCCATTCTGTTCATAGTTTTGGCCGCTTAAGATAACCTTTTGTTTGATAACTGTTTGTTTTAAAACTTTGAGGAAAAAAGTTCGTAAAGAATAAAAACACTTTTTGCACCTTTATTTTGAAATGGTAAACAATGTTTTTACTCTATCATTTTCTTTTAACAAGTTTATAACATTTAACTTGATTGGTGAAATTATAAAAAAATTATTGAGAATATAAATGCATATCATTTTTTAAATGAGGAAAACAAGTTGTAACATGGGCTAAAAGGTTACAAAAATTGTTCCATATTTTAAACTTCTATAAAATAAAATCATGCATGAATTTTATACATATTTATGAAAAGAATTAAAAATAACCTGTACATTTGCATTTTAAAAAGTAATTTACTGCTCATATCTAGAAAATTTATTATGCATTTTCTAATAGTGTGACAAGAATTCTGGTTAAGGCAATTGGGTTTTATTGCGTGTGTAAAAACTTACTAATTTCAACTTAAATATGTATATGCCTGCCTTTTTTTAAATTTATATATAAAATATTTATCATTGACATTTTTACAGCTCATGAACTAGAAGGAAGGAGAAGAATGATAAGCAAATCTTTCCATCATCAGTTGAGAAACAGTGAGAGACAGGCTTTGGTGGGACCGCCTGAAAGTATGAGGGAGCATGTGGTGGCTGCCTCAAAAGCCATGCGTGTGGGTAACTGGAAAGCGTGCAAGGATTACATTATAAATGAAAAGATGAATGCTAAAGTATGGGATCTATTCCATCAAGCTGAGAAAGTGCGAGAGATGATATCTCAAAAGATCCAAGAAGAAGCTCTTCGAACTTATCTTTTCACTTACAGTAGCTACTATGATTCTCTTTCCGTTGCTAGGCTATCGGAAATGTTTGAACTCGAACAAAGTGTTGTTCACAGTATTCTTTGCAAAATGATTATTAATGAAGAATTAATGGTAATTTTTTTTAATTGTCAGTTTAATTCCATTACTGATTCTCAAAATAAGTTTTTATATATATATATATTTAAAATATGATTAATATTAATTGAAACTGTTTGATGCTTTGTCTTGGCTGACTGATATAATTTAAATTTGTTGTCTCTGAACATTAATGTTATCTTAATAAGATTAATCAAATATTTGTTTTGTTGAATGTTTGGGTTTGTGCTGAAGCATTCACAGTAATGTTTGAAGATTATAATGAAAATAAATATTTTATCTTTGATTATGAATGTGTTGATTGACCTTGAATGTCAATTTTTAGCTTAGAATTTAAATTTATAATGTTTTGTTGTTGTTGATTTACGTTTGACTTTGCTTAATTTTATTTAATGAATAATATTTTTTTTTATTATTATTATTAAGTTGCTGGATAATAACATTGGAACTATTTGTTCATATATGTTTTCTAACTTTCACATTTATTTTGTTAACATTTTATGATATACATTTACTTTTTGTTGCTATTTATATAGGCATCTTTGGATGAACCAACTCAGTCTGTAATTCTGCATCGTACTGAACCTTCTAGGATTCAAGCTTTGTCTCTACAGCTAGCTGATAAAGTTTCATCTCTGGTTGAACAAAATGAACGACTGTTGGATTTGAAACAAGGATCTTATTTCAGTAGAAATCTTGGTATGTTTATGTTTCTGGTTAAATTGTGTTTTTTTTAAAGATTTTTTTAAAAATATAAAAATTATTTTTGAATATATTTATTATATGCTTTCATTAATTTCTTTCCATTCTAAATCCAGGTCAACAATCTGGAAACAGAGATTCAAATTTCCAGAAGAGTAATTACAACCAGCAAGATAGAAACTGGAATCGCAGAAATCCTCAACGTACATATTAGGAACAAAAATTTTGTTAAGTAATGGACTATAATGTAAAAAGAAATGTCAAAATTTTTCATTGGTTTCTGTCTCAACCTATATTTAGTAAGTTTCTAAAATAAAGCTTATGAAAAACAAGTGAATTGGCTTTTTTTAGTTAGCATTGTAATTCTTGGCTGAAATGAAAATTTAAATCTGTTTGACTGATGGGGAAAAAAATAAAAACTATTGTATTGCATTTTTCTTTGAAATAAATTCACCACCATAAAAATGTTTATTTTCCAAAATATAAAATTCAATACTTCTTTTTGGTAGTTTTTAAATATATCTAGACATTTAATCTTTTTGTTTTATGAGAACTATTAGGAAAATATGCTTCATTTAGCAATCAATGACCAGACACTTAAAGAAACAAAAATTTTGCTATCCACAGTCAGAAAAATAACTATATTTTATTTATTTATTTATTTTCACAGCTGAAATTCAGCCATCAATAAAAAACTTGTCTATGAAGATATCAAGTATACAAAAGCTGCAAAACTGCAATATGCCTATTTTTTAGGGTGGAAGAATAAACTTGATTAAAATTTGCATGTATTATCAAAATTGTTCTGCAATGAAAAGCACTTTTCCTTTGACTCTTCCAATGGAAGTTGGGGAAAAGCTGGCTTTCTATTCGCTCAGTAATGCAGAATGATTACCGAGTTTTATCTTTATCACAATTTCATTTTGTTTAATGTATGTATTTGCATTAATTTTTTTCTCATAGAATTTTCAGCTAAGAAAAATATTGAAAGCAATACATCATATAATAATGTTAGAAATTATTCTTTAAATACTTTTTCACAAGCAAAGCTTGAAAATAATGTTAAAAGAAAGTGAAATAATTGCTCAATAATATGATTAAAAATTAAAAATATTGTACATAAATCTGAATGAATTATTCTGCATTCAAAATGATCGGGGGGGGGCAGCATTTATATATAAATATTGAAAAGATTGAAGGAGGTGTCTTTGAAATACCTATTATTTAAAAGGTATTAGTGTGCATATTTAAAACCATGAAGTACTGACTAAGGAAAAGAAGTTGGAAAAGAACACAACTTCCTAAATATTAAATATATATAATATTGTGTTTAAATAAAAAGCATCAACGTATCTATAGATAGATGTAATATTATAAATTAATTTTTTCTTTACTGAATTTTTTGGCTTTGAAATGTTGAGAATCTCATAGTTTAGAGATAGTTAAATCTGTGTACGTATAATTATTGTGATGCACTTATGAAATTTTAAGGAGAGACATTTTTTATAATTGCAAAGTCCCCCCCCCCTCAAGAACAATGCTTATTCTATAACCTCTTTTGTTTAAAAGATACTGGTGGTTTAGTTTAATGTTAGGATTGTTAATGTGTTTTTAAAGCAAAGCTTGGTTTCTTTTTAAAAAGCCTCGTAAAAGGATGTAGTAGTAGTATTGATGAGCAGTGGTAAAAAAAAAAATGTTAAATTATGTATTCAATAATATTTCTTCAGAAATATTCTTTTCTATTATGTTGAAACGCAGGTTGGAGTTCACTTCCTACATTATTTATCCATACTATTAAAAAAACAGTTTATATCTAAATCTACTCTTAATCAAATTTTAGATAACTTCCTTCATTTATTTTAATGTTTATTGAAAAAAAGATATCTTAAATGGGATAATGCTTTATACTTTTAAAAATAAATTTTGATTATGGAAATGGTTAAAATTGTTGGGGTGCACCTACCCTTATTTACTTAGAAATGAACAAAATCATTTAAACGAAACATTTTTTTAAGCACAAAATAAACTAAAACATTCCTGCTCTTGAACATGAACAGTGAGGGATATAGTGAAAAAAGCTGTTATCCTAATGAATTGAAATATTTGGCAGCAATTGCTCCCAATACCATCATTTGATAGTAAATATACGAATCACCTATATCTGAAGCTAGGAATTAGTGCATCTAACGCTGAGTGAATGCTTATATGTCGTCTCTAAAAGGTCACTAATAGAAGGTTGACGAGCTGTCTGCATTGGGTTTAAAATAACATCTTTGCCACCATCTTCTGAAACAGGTTTTGTGGTATTCATCTTTTAGGTTTCAAAATAAAGCTCTTCCTAATAATAGGATCAAGATCCCTTTGAAGAAACTATATGCAAACAGCTTCAAAATTATATTATTACTACAAATGCATCCAAATCTCGGTCTTTTACTACTTTGCAGTTATCTCCAGTCAGTATTCCTTTGTCCATAAAATTCAATTAATCAATTCCATGTTTAAATCGGAAGCCTATGCATTTTGACAAGCCCTGGATGAACTTCAGTTTCAAGAAAAATCTCCTTTTATTGACAGATAGCTATTTGGCCATTCAAGTTTTAAAATGCCTTATAACAAATACCCAAAAGCCATTCAAGAATTAGCTGTCAAAATTAAATTAGAAAATATGCTGTGTGTGGTCTTCATGACATTCACAAATATATTGGAATGAAAATGCCAACATACTTGCAAAAATGATCACATATTTGCACCCATTGCAAAGGGGATTGCTTCAGGAATTAAATCTCACATTAGCAAGTGTTATCTTTGATTTTGATTACATGGTTTATCTATGCCAAGTTCATCTATGTGACAATATGAATAAAGAAAATATACATAAACAAAACAAATATTAACAATGAAAAACTCATTTTAATTATTAACATATTTACAAAATATACATAAATTATTTAATTTTTCTTCTTTTTCTGCTGTGGATCTTGTGATTGCTGATATTGCTCTATGAGTTCATTCTGCACATCTGCAGCAGCAGGTGCATACCTTGCATATTCCATTGTGAATTCTCCTCTACCTTGTGTGCTTGATCTCAACTCGGAAGTGTATCCAAACATATTATTTAATGGAACCTATGGGAATTGAAAAAAGTGTATTAAAAACAGCACATCTGAATTTAAAGAAATAATGATATAGGATTTTTTTTATGTTATATTATTCCCTTTTAATGTATTCCATAAAAAAGTAATTATAGGAAAATAAATTTAACGCTTTTATATGAATCAAGATTCCTAATGACTAAAGCAACATGTAAATGTGTATAGACACAATAATATTAAAATATTTCACATAAAACAGTGAAAACTCAACAAATGTAATAAAAATATTTTCCAAAAGACACCAAAAAATTTAATGAGCAAAGAACTGTTTTTACAAATAAAATCCATTAATAACGAGAAACAATCACTAATGTTCAATGTATTGAAAACTTGCATAAATGTTAAGACTCCACTTAAAAATAATCGAACATAAATCTAAAACATCAATCTACAGTACAATTAAAGCTATCTTAGTTTCTGAAAAATCAAATATGCTTACAGCTTAATTTATATTAACATTACAATATATGAGTATTAATTTTTTTATGTAAATTCTTTCCACATGGTTTAACAGAAATAAAATTTATCTAATTTAATATTTTTAAACAAACAAAATACATTTTTTTATTATTAATGTATCTTTTTATCGCAATTTTCATGGAAAGAAGACACTTTAATGGGATAAAATTTGATTTATTCCAAGAAAAACAAAAAAAATCTACATTAATAAAAAAAATTTTTAACTTGACAGTAAATATTTACTATTCACAATAATAATAATAATTACATTGAAAATTATTAATTATAGTTAATTAATAGTAATTTTAAAAATAAAAGCAATTAAAATTAAAAGTTGAAAATAACAATACATAAAATAATAATAAGTAATAAAATAAACAAAAAATGCACAAGTGTTTCAATACAATAATTGTACGATACATTTTGAAACAAGTAGTACAAATTTATATAAAACATTTTCAATTTTAAGTTAACTTTTTTTATTAAAAGGTAAAAATAAAAAATGCTTGTGTGAATTAAGGAAATTAATAAAAATATTCGATTATAAACATTGAAAAGATACTGAAAAAGTGTAAACAATTGAGTAATTAAAAATGTTTAAATCATATTAGTCCTACAAAGAATATTTGAACAAATTAAAAATCTAATTTTAAATATTTAAACTAGCTGTTCAAAAGATTAATTTATATTTATTTCAATATCCTCATTAAAAAGGAAATAGTAAATTGCCAAATTGTATCATTATGCATTACAGTATCAAAAATAAATAATCTTTATTAACATCTGTCTACAATTATGCTGAATTTGTAAATAGTGAATTGTTGATTTTTTTTTCCATACAAGAAATATCCTTACCTCAGCAACTACTTGTGCCCAAAGACTATCGGAACCCATTGAGATAACAACACCACTACGTTTAGTAAGTTGTGTAATGACTGCACCTTGATATTCACTAGGGACTGTCACTTCCACTAACATGACTGGTTCCAAGATATGCCACTGTCCATATTCAAATACTAAAATTAGAGACACTGTTAATTTTTTTTTTCATGTAGTATAGCAACCGTATTTTATTCTTAAAAACATCACCAATGTGTTTTATTATTATTATTATTATACTTTCAAATTACTTGTTTAATCTATACTAAATTATTCCAAACATATACATCATAATGTTTTGCAAATGATTAATTTTAAACAAATATAAAAACTATTAAGCATGCATAAATAGCTGACGTTTTTTTAAATATACTTTTAATAAAAACCAAAAAAGTACCAAAAATATTATTTGATTAGAAAATAAAGACTGAAAACTTCATAAAAATACATTTACATAAACACACACACACAAAAAAAGGTTGTTGATCTTAGTAAAGTGCAACCAGTGGTAAGAGATTATTATTTGCAATTAGAGAGACACTGAAATATATTTCTGAAATGAATATTACTTGCAAAAAGGAGATTTACTTTAATTTTTGTACACTTCCATCATATACCAAAAATTTAAAAAATCACAGATAAAGCTAATCTTTAAAGAACTAAATAGTTCGAGAAAGAACTAATAGAACTAAATAGTTAGTTGGAAAAAAATTAATGTAAACGACCACAGAAAATAAATTATATGATATTGATGAAATAATCTTCTTTAGTGGTTTGCTGAAAATACTGGTTATGTTTAAATTCAATGAAATCTCTTATGTCTTATTTGGCAAGCATAATCCTTGCAACAAAATATTTTAAACATCAAATTGTAATGCTTCAAAATGCTGTTTGATTACTGAGTATGCAAATTCTCCAAATGAAAATGCCTTGTGTGATGTCATGTTTACATGAAAAACATTACTGAAAAAAAATGTTTTATAGAGCTAAAATTTCACTTTGATATTTCTTACATAATGGATTCAACTGATTTCAACACCAAAATGGCAGGGAACATTTTCTTCAAAGTATATTCCACATGTTGATAAATAAATCATTATATTTCTTAGTATGGAATGTGTTATTTCAGATCTTAAAAGGCTTTATTAAAAGATTTCATGTCCATACATAAAATGAAAATAAAAAAAATTCACTAAGACATTGCCAAATTATGCAAAATATAACTTTCATTCCTTAGATTAAACAATGAGAATATTTAGAAATGTTTATAAAAACAATGAAAACTTTTGTCTTATAGCAAATGAACAAATGATAAACTTGGAGCAGATGAAAAACACTGTAGGAAATTTTACAAAAAATTAAATTATCAAGATTCATAAAAAGTACTATACAGCTAAATTGAAATTCAAGACAGGGTTTTGGATTTTGTCATAGAGTAACATTTCTATTTACTTGAAAATATTTTTGGAAGCTTGAAACACAAAACAATAAAATCTGGCTCAATTTTTAATAAAAATTTCACAATTAGAGCCCTTACGTAACCATTCTTTTTGTACAAGTATTTACTATTTTTAGGGATTGATCTCACAGTTTTGAACAACCTTGTTAGATAAATACAAAATATTTAGGCAACATGTACCAAGTTTTACATAAGATATTTGATTAAAAACAAGGATTCAGCTTGCAGTAATTAAATCATGAAAGTGAGATCCAGCATCCAGTAAATGGTTAGATAAAATTCAGCAGATTAATAACATAGATAAACAAAAATTACACTAGGATACAAATATTTATTTATCAAAAACCATTAAGAAAATATAAAAGTTTTAAAATTTTCAAATATAATTTTACCTTGCCTCATAGCCCCCCAAGCAGCAGACATAAATGCAATTTCATTTGAATCCACAATATGATGAGACCCTGAAAAACATTAGATGAATATCAAAATTAAAGCAAGATTATCAATTATATTTTTCATCTAATTTTGAACAATTGTTAGTAAAATAATAAATACTTTTTAAATAATATTTCTCATTTACAAAACAGCCCCATTTATGTTATTAAATCCATGTATTTATATAAACACATTGAAGAAATGTTCTATGCATCAAGAAATGTTCAATGCAATTGACTGAAATATTAAGTCAATCAAAAATAACATGTTTAATATGCATTTGGAAATCATCTTACATCAAAATCATGCTAATTATATAAAAAAATTTAATTATATGTTTTATTCAAGTATATAATTTACACAGCAAATAATATTAATAACAATTTTAATTTACCAGAATGATGATATCTTGCAAGATTTAGATGAGTTTTTAAATAAAGATCTCTTAACAAAATATAAGAATAAAGAATCAAAGGAATATTGAAATATTTGTATTATCCATATTATTACTTACCATCCATAAGTATAAATTCAACACCAGAAACTTTATGCCCAGTTAATGTGCCTTTTTCGCACATCATTCGGAAACCCTGTAGATTATTTCATAAGTGTTACAAAATTACAACCAGGGAACCAAAATTGGAAGTGCATAATTTTAAAATGTTGTCACAGATTCATTATTAAATTGTTTAAATTTGCATCTAAAATATCTTTTGATCATCCTTCATCATCAATTAAAAAGAAAATTTAAAAGAAAATTATTTAATTTAATTTATTTTCTTTATTTTTTAAAAGATCTAAAAAAATATATATAGAATAGTCATTATACAATATAAATATTCTGATAAAAAACTGAGCTAGTCTTAAATAAATTTAAGAATAATTTTAAAACTACCCAAAAATAATAAATCATTTTTAACTCATAATATTCAACTAATATTTCTATCTACTTAGCCTTTAAAAGCAAAAACTAAAAAATAAATTAAATATTTAATATTGTTCTTCTAACAAAATCTGTTTAAAGAATAGCATAAAAAAAGTATTTTTGTTTGAGAATTTTGGATACTGTGCAATATCTTCTATTTCACACAATATCAATGAATTTAAATGAATTAATTTGATTTGTATTATATAGCTTAGTTTAATTTTGCATTGATATTTAAGAACTATATTTAAAAATTATTTCATTTACTTTTTTTTTTTTCATTTAAGTTCAACAAAATGGAGTTCACAATATAAAAATTACAAAATATTAGATAAATAATAATGTAAAAATAAATATAACAATTTTTTAATATAATTTGATTCTAAATATGTATAAAATGTTAAAAATGTGACAAAAACAATTTGACATAGTTTTTCTAAACCAGCATAATTGAAATAACAAAGAGATTTCTAAATTAAAAACAAATGCCCCATTTAAATTATTTTGTTTTGATTTTTGCTATGGATTTCTAATATAGCAACATTGGCAAGCTGGTCCAATATTGCTGGATTTACTAAAAGGTTTTCAGAATTCTAATTTTTAATCAACCATCCATAAAATAACCATTTTCCATTTTTTAATGATAAGTTCTGATTAAGCAACTGAATTAATTAAAAATACTACTGGCAATGTGGAATTCCCCTCCCCCCCAAAAAAACTGAGCATACAATCAATAAATGTTAATCATATGATTATATTATAACTATGCAGCATTTTCAATATCCAATCATTACTTCAGTTTCAAAGATACACTGTTACCCGCCTTCCAATTAAATGAGCACAACAAAACTATAAGATTAGAAATATTCATAAAACTTGCTTTTTCTATAGCTGGAATAAACTGTCTTGGAATATTTGTACCCATAGTTGCATCTGTGAATATTACTTTAGTATTCTTCTCAGGAGGTAAAGGCTGAAAAAATTATGAAGAAAATTAATTGCACAGAAATAAAAAGAAATTTATTTAAAAATAAAAAAAATATCAATAATATACAAAAATATTGAAGGACTCTTCATGTCATGTTTTTCAAATAAATGCAGATTTAAATTATGAAAAACAAATGTTATTTCAATCTGAATAACTTAGTAAATTATACGGAGATGATGCTTTTTCATACAATATAAAACCCAAAGTATTTTTCAAACAAACTGTATAGTTTAGCAAGAAGACTTATTACATAAATAGTATATGCATGGTTATTAATGTCAGCACTTTTTGCTTGTCTTATGTCATCTTACTGAATTGATTAACTTAAGGCTGATTTTGAGCTTCTCTAAAAATGAAAAATCAGCAGTATTGCCTTTTAACAAAATTGGTTGTTCTTTCATACATTCTAATTATGACCCAATTTTTTTACACAGTTCTTCAACAGAAAAAAAGCGTTATAATCACAGTCCTACTCACTAAAATAGAATTTAAATTCCTATCTAAACTATAACCATGATTTGTTGTTATTATATCTTTAAAAAATGGAAATGAATATGAGATGTACAAAAAAAAAGCAGATAAATATGCAACTTATGTTTGAAGTTTTGAATCTTATACTAGCTAAAGTATGTTAAAAATAAGCATGATAAAAAAAAATAGGATGTGGTAAAGAAACATGACATAAATTCATGATATAAGAAATAATAGATTCAAAACAGAATGCCCTCCTTCCCCTCCAAAACAACCAAAGAAATAAATAATACAAAAAATATGTTATAAAATCCAAACTATAATGCAATGAAAAGATAAATTATACTAATAAGATGCAATAAAAAATATTAAATTTGTAAAGAAATTAATTAAAATTAAAATGTATTGTTTGTGAATAATAATAAAATCAGATTTTGCAAAAACAAAAAAGTTAAACTATACATACCCTCATTTTTCCTATTACACCACCATACTGACCAGCACCACCACTTTGTTTCTTGTGCAGATAATCAAATTCACATTCAGCAATTAGACTCTCCCTAAATGCTACTTTAGGTTTTCCTAACATTACAGGTGTATTATACTCCCGCTCCATTCTCTACATAAAGAAAAAATTAATGTGAATGTTAATCAAGCCAAATTCGAAAATACTGTTTTTATTTCATTTTTTATTTTTCAAATTTTATAATTATATTTTTTACCTGAGCATATATTTCTAGATGCAATTCACCCATTCCCGACACAATTGTCTAGTAAAAAACAAACCATTTAAAATTAGAGCCAAAATTTTATTGCTAAAATTAAGAAGTACTTAGCTAAAAAACATACTACAAAAATTTTGGGATCAAACTAAGAATTCTAAATGAAAATAGAAGCAGAAATATTACCTTTCAGAATAAGATAACTGAATGATTATGATGGAGGTATCAATTCAAACAAGAAAAAATTTTTTTGGTGGTATAAGTGAATCATACATTTTAAGTTATAATTTACTCAAAAGATTTATATCAACAGCATGATTAATATAATACCAAAAATAAAACCACTCTTTATTACATAAAATTTCTTACTTCTCTGCTTTCTGTATCAAAATGTACTCGAAAAGTAGGATCCTCTTTCGTAAAACGATTAATGGCTTTAGAGAAATTGTCTGTGTTCTTTTTATCCTTTGGCTTAATGGACATAGAGACAACAGGATCTGGAACATACATGGGTTCCTAAAACAAAATTTTAAAAAATTTCTTAAAAGCAAATAATAATAATAATAAATAAAATATTTCTTCTTCCCACTTATTCCTTTGAATAATATAAACTAGAAAGGAAATTCGAATTTTGCAATACAAATGTTCAGCAACAGCTCAATTTTAACAATTTTATACATACATCAAACAAACTATTATCAAATAAACTTCATACTAAAATTTGAAATTTAATATTCTATTGAAAAAACTTATAATGAAGATATAAATAACAAAGTGGATTAGGTACAAATCAAAATGCATAATACTAAAATATATACCATTATTTATTTTTTTTGCAAGCATCTGATATAAGAAGGGAGACAGTGATTAATCAAAACATAAAATAAAAGAAATGTGAATGAAAGTATCCTAAAATATGAAAAAATATGATTCATGCACTCTAAACTATTAAAATACCTAAACTATCTTCGAATATAAATGACAATTTCAATTCAAAACATTTACAAAATATTAGGATTACTGCTAAAATAATTTCAAACAGGCGTTTTTAAAAATATACAAACCATTGTTATCTTTAAATTTTTGTCAGTCACAAAAGAATCACCACTGGCACAATCCACACCAAAAGCTGCAATTATATCCCCAGCGTATGCTTCTTCAATATCTTCCATTTCGTCAGAATGCATTCGAACTAAACGAGTTGCCTTATGTCGTTTCCCAGTTCTTGCATTATAAATATACTCTCCTCTCTTAATTTTACCTTGGTATATTCTTAAGTAAGTGACTTGTCCAAACCTTCCAGCCTAAAATTGCATTTAAGATATTCATTATGTAAAACTTTTTTTTAAAAAATGTAGAACAAAATAGAGCTTTGAATTTTTGCCACCTAAATCAATTTGATTTAGGTGGCTGTCAAAATGCAAAGTAAATTTTAGAATTGTTGATCTGAAAATTTAAAATGCAGTTTTCTACAGTAATAGCAAAAATAGTTACACATCACAATATATCACATTTTGAAAAGGATATTGAAAACAAATCTTGTATATTTAGTAAAGTTTGTGAAATATTTTAATATTTTATAAAGGTCTGTCACAGTTTCATTAAAGATATTACTTGAAAAGTGTTTTGCTTCTAATTTTTTTCACAGTTACCATAAAGCAATGTCAAATGCTAAAGTCGAAAAACAGTAAAAATTTCTTTATTCAAAATATTTGCTTCTGCAGGCATTTAAGAAATGTTTTGAGTATCAAAATTTTCAAGCAGCATTATTATTCCTTTATTATTATTTTCTAATATATTTTTACATTTAGAAATTTCATCTGCTTATTCAATTTTTAATATTATAATTAATCTTTGACCCTTTTGTTTTTACATTATTTAATTATTAATTTGGCATCAACATATACTTGTTAATAGTTATTCTTGATTTTAATTTTTACTTTGTCATTTTTAAAATTATTATTTTGTCTTGTCTATATATTTTGAACTTTTAAGCATTTTCCCCCATTTAATTAATAATAGTGCACAAATGCACTCTGCACAAATGCACTCAATATTTTATTAATTATATAATCAGGAAGGACTATTACAGATTAAAATTTAATGTATCGTATATAATATTAAAACTCCAGATGTCTTTGTAATAATAATTATTTTTTCTCATTTGTAATAAATTTCATGTAAAAAGAAACAAGCATCACATATATCATACATTTTTTTGTTGATAAAGTGATTAATGTTTAACAAATGTGTTAAGATTGTTGTCTCATTTTACTATAAATGCGACAATGATAAAATAAATTCTACATTAAAACATAAATCTTAAATGAGGAATTTGTATAGGCAATATTACACTGTACAGAATGTTTTGAATAATTTTATTTTGATATAGATTCATAAACTTGTAAAATATTAAAAATTATTAAAAACAATATGAAAAATATAATACTACAATTTAATTACTTTTCTAAATAACAAAACAACAAAAAAGAAATTCTTAAAAATAAGCAATTTTATAAAAGTAAAACTATTTGAACTCAATAATTTCATTTTCTTTAATATAAATCAGCCTTCAAAATTATAAAAAATTTATATATTCTTTGTAAAATAATGGTAATAAAAAGGCAACTCACTTCAAGCTTGAAAGCTAAGCAAACAAATGGTTTGGAATCATTCCTTGCAGGATCCATCAGAACTTTCTTTGCATTGCCACTGCTAATATATATTTATATATATAAAACTTTTTAAGCAATTATTATATTAAACTTCAAACATCACACAGACTTTATAAAATAATGAATTAAGCAAAACATAATCATTAGGGGATGAAGTAACTCTAAATTAACTGAACAAAAAAATGAATACATTTATGCAAAAAATATGTAATAACAATAAGAAGAATTACTGTGCAAAAAAAAATTATCAAAGGAATGATAAAATTTGATGCCGAAAAGCTAAAATCTGAATTTCTGTCATGTTTGTATCATTTGATAGCCTACATGCTATTCTTTTTTCACTGACTTACAGAATGAATGACTTTTTTTTTAAGTATAAAGAAGGAATTCAAATTTTTGAAGAAGGGACATAAAACAAAGAAAAATAGAATTTTAAAAAAACTTGTAAAAAGCTTGCTAATCAATTTTACACTTACTCACAAAATTATAGGATATTTGTCCTATTTGCTGACAATAAACAATTCCAAATTTTAAAATGATCAGGATGAAGATTTACATTTGAAAAAACACTCAATTATAATATAATAAATATAAAAAGCAAATCCTGAAGCTAAGGATCTATTGAGAATATCAAGGAATTGAACAAAAACTTCTTTTAAGATAAGATAAAAAAGTGGAAGGATTTTTTTTCCTTTGAAAGAATAAAATATTATTGTTAGTCTTTTAAAAATAAATTTAATAGATTTAATTTGCAAATATTTGAATATTAATTCCTTATACACTCCAAATTATGCTTAAAATACCTCTTATGAGGAGATAAAAGTTATTAATAATGATACATATCAGTAAAAAATATTATCTTGTTACTAAACTTATTATATTATGCAATAAAAATGTATATTGAGAAAATGAATTCCCAAAATATAAGTTTTTCTTTACACACCATTTCAATATTTAATATAAATTTTTCAATCTGTGCAATAAATAAAGGGAATGCCTATGTAACACATATACAATTAATATAACAAGTTTAACTAGACTCATCTATAATTTAAATTAGAATGAAACTATTAACAATAATGCAACATTAACATAAGACATTTTCACAATACTCATTAAACATACATTAAATAAGAAATCGAAATTATCTGCTTCACATCTTTTGAATAGGTTCATGAAAAAATTGCTTAAGACCAAACTAATGTACTAAATCAGCTTAAAGCCAAATAAATATTATTCATACAAAAATGCTAATTTAATCGAATATAACGGAACAATACTTCCATCGTAAAATATGTTTTAATATGAAAACATATTATTCTCTTTTAATTCAATGAAAAAGTTTAATTTTGAGTTTTAGCTAGTACTAAAATTATTTTTATTACTATTATTTAACTAAAATTATATATTATTAACTAAAATTATTTTTTCACTAAATTAATAATGAAACAATCAAAAGGCATTAAACATTAAATACTTTAGCAAACAAACTTTTACAAGTATTAAAACCATAACTTTAATTATTTTTTTATCTTAAAATGAAACTTATTAATTGAGCAAATAACTGATTGACATAAAATTAAATGATTTGGAAGCATGTTTCATTCTTGTTGAATATTATTTTGCTTTTTGTGCAATGAAGGCACAGTCAGAAAGAGGGAAACAAATATAATTAATGAATAAAACTAGTAAATAGCTTTATGTTTTAGAACCAATAATACTCTAATACTTCATTCAAACAAATGTGATAATAAAAATTTAAATCAATAATTTTTATCATAATTTTATCAATATAAAAAAATTAATACAATAAAATCAAATGATGAATCTATAAATACTTTTATATTAAAAAGTAATTGTTTTAACAACTGATATCTTACTCTTCATTTTCAAATGCATAATTTTCCACTTCAGATGGATTGGGCAAATAAGCATTTATGGCATCCAATAATGGTTGAATTCCTTTGTTTTTTAATGCTGATCCAAGGAAAATAGGAGTAAATTTTCGCTTCAAACATGCTCTTCTAATAGCATCCTATAAAGTAAAACAAAAATTAGTGTACATTAGTCTTGTTTTCAATATCACAAAACAATAAAAAAAACTTATAGTTTACAAAAGTAACAATCATTTGAATTAAAAACCAGTAACATATAAAAAAAATTAATTCCTACTTAGGTCAAGACAGATTTTTTTAATTTTATTTACTTTTTATTAAATAATTACAACTAACAAAAATAATTTATCAAAAAATTATAGATTTTCGCAAGAATTGACCTCTTATTCTTCACCTTCACATGAAAAATACTCAAATCTTTGCATTTTACCGATTGAGCTACAGCTAGTTGATTTGAATTTTCATCACAAACTGCTAAAACTCTATTTAAAATATTAAAAATTAATTACATTTAATTAATAAATTAAATTTAATTTGGAAAATTGTCTTAACATCAAGTGTCATCCACAACAAGATTTAAAAAATGTATTTGAACTTGAGTGGATGAATAAAAAATATTTTATTAACAAATAATGCGAACAATATATATATATATATATATATATATATATATATATATATATATATAGAGAGAGAGAGAGAGAGAGAGAGAGAGAGAGAGAGAGAGAGAGAGAAGCATATAATTTTAAAACAAAAATAAGACCTCTGAGAGAGGATTTGAACTTTAGAAGAAATAATTAAGAAACAATTAAATTATTCAACAAATTTTATTAAACACTTCAAATCTCAATGATTTTTTTTATTATTAATTTTGAAGAATTTGTCAAAGAACTTTGATGAGAGTTTTGAGAATTCCATTACTTTTATGTAATCTCAGAGGAAGGATCATAACATATTAAGTTCTGTTACAAAATGTAGAAATCTAAAAATTCTGAAATAACTCAAAAGTAATTGTTTTACTAAATTCTTATAATTCAAAAGGTTATACAAGTTTTAACACATTTCTTACAATTTAAATAACTGCAAATATTATTTTGATGTACAACTTGAAAATAACTTTTACAAGCATTACAATCAAATTAAATTCGAGAAAAAAAATTGGGAAATTATTTGAAATATAAATTTTTTTTGTAAGCACACTAATTTACACCAGAAAAACAAATTAAACTATAAAAAAAATATGTAAAATAAATAACTTTTAAAGTCATCAGCATAATTTTAAGCTATTAAAAATTTAAGCTAAATTTTTATACAATATTGAATAATGAAAATTACCTGAATATCTTCAACACTAATTGATTTTTCTGCAAGGTACAAGTCTGCTAAGGTTTCATCTGCATCAACTAGAGTTTCTAATAACAAAAAAATAATAATAAAATCAACAGTTTTAGCAATAAAATTTTTTATGGATTATAAACTCATTTCATTACTAACTGATTAACAGATATTGGTAACATTTAATTTCAATGAAATCTCATGGAAAAACTTGATATTCACAATTTTCAAATCAAATTAATATATATCAAATATTTACAGGTATTAAAGATATGCTTATTCTGCACACGAACTACTCTGATGATGCCATGATAACCTAAAAGAATGTCAAAATCCAAAATTGTGCAAGTAAAAAACTGTTATCAAAAAATCCTTTGTGTTTCTGTTTGTATTCCAATTTTCAGGGGATGAATTATGTGAATTATATTTCTGAAAGTTATAATAAAAACACACCAAAATCGTTCAAAGCTGTTAATTTGGGTGTCAAAAATTCTTTGAATTCTCCACATTCTCGCATTCCAAAGCAAACATTCGCAAAATTCAATAGCTCTATATTCAATAATCTTTCTGATGAGAATCAAAGCTTAGAAGCTAATACACCTTTATTATTAGTAAAGATTCAGAATGCATAGTACAAAGTAATTTAGTGAAGTAAGAATCTAGTCTCTTTTTCTAAATGACAATAATTTTACTATGAAAATAACTAAAATCATGACCATATCTGTTCTTAAAACAGAGATATTTGAAGAATTCATTTCATTTTTGTTTTCCATCTTCAGTTCATTATTATTTTGTTTCACTAAAAGACTGAAAAGAAATCTGAATGGATCAAAAAATATAAATATTAATAAAAATCTAGAAAATATTTACAAAAAAAAAAGGTAACAAAATATCCTTGTAGAATGACAAGCATTGCTTATTTATGCAATAACTCTTAATCAAAGATATAAAAATTGAAATCAAAGCTTTATTTATTTATAATTTGGCATAATAACAGCATATTTTGGTTTGATCATTTTGATTTAATACCAGCATCACCGAAATTCTCATACCTGATAAATAAGAGTCGAAGATTTTAGCCTAAAGTATTAAATATTTTATATTAACAAAAGATTCTCTCCTGGTGTACCTTTGAAACATCATATTGCATGTGAGGGAATGTATTTTTTAAAAAAATCAAATGGAATATAAACTGTTCACAAAATAGAAGTGAATGAACAAAATAAAGCAATCAAAATAAAAAAAACATGAAAAGAAAATATTTTAAGAAAACAATACTTTTAAATCAACTTTCAATGGAATTCAAAAATAACTATTAACTTCATTTCATTGCTATTAGCAAATTTCACTTATTTATTTTGCGCAAGCTTTAAAATGTCACTAAAATAAAATGTCATAATTAGCTAATGCACAAAGGCCACGCATTTAAATATAGTTCAAGAAACATTTATAGTTATAGAAATTAATTTCTAATGTGTTCATTATTTAATGGATTTGTTTTGTTGCCAGAATTCTTGTCAATTTGAGATTCATTATTTGATTTAATTATGTTCTTCACTATTTATTCTCTGTTCATTAAACATTCTCATCTTAAGGAACATTCCTGATATCTCCAATAATGTCTGGGCCACTCAAAGATTTTATATGCATTTATAAATTACTTTTTATAATGCCTTATATTGTTTTCAAAATTCTTTTCAATGTGTAATATTTATTTGATGCAATTGCAAAAACAGAAAATCATATGATAAAGGGGCTTACAACTTCATTTCATGAATTTATAGTTTATGAAAATAAACTAATTTATATATAAGAGGTTCTAAAAATTATGAATGTTATATTTGTAAAAATACACTTAAAATATTTTTAACAAAAAAGACCTTTAATAATTGTTAATTTATTATTAAGCATTTCTATTAAAACAAATACTTATTATTATTATTATTCAAAATGTTATTTCGGTTACTTATTTTTAGCCCACCAGAGATCTTCATCGAATTCCACAAAATTATCATCAACAAATTTGTTGTATTTGTTTATTTGTTGTATTTTGATTATTTTTTAACAAAATAATAACAACAATTTTATATTCTAGACTAGCTGCCTTTGGCGACCAGTCGGTTCGCCAGTATTAATGCTCGCTAAAATTTTCATATAATATTTTATGTAGCTGTGTCTCACAACAGGTTTTTCACCAAAATATTTTTAAACCAAACAGGTTCTGATAATCAAATAATTCATTAATAGTATTATTTAGTATAATTTTCTTCAGATGTTCTGTTCATTGTACTACTTATCTTTCTCTTTCTATCCATGCAATGATTGTCCCGGAATTGATATTTTACTTAAATGGTGGAGAGAAAGGTCTAAAATTCTACGTCTTTATAAATTTTCATAAATGTAAACACACTAAGCAAACAAAGACACAATTTGTTTTCAAGAGATGCGAAAGTTTGAAAACAGCTTGGAAAATGCCGAGCACAGAGGAAATAATGGTGACATACACACACCCTTCTTTTCTTTATTTTTCTATTCTTTTTTTCTTCACTACTTTTCTTTCTACAAACACTTTTTGCCCCCTGTTATTCTCTTTTTTCTTTATTTATTACTTTATTATGACTTTATTTTGAGCAGACATAGATTAAATATCCATACAGACTAATAATAAAAGCAACTATTTTCTTTTTTTTAAACATCCCGTTATCTATAACCAACTGACTTCTAAACAAATGATAATTTATTACTTCCTGCTATTTTACTCAGTTGGTGTGGGGGAAGGAAATGAAGATTTTTGGTGGGAAAGTAAGAAAAGTGTCATTTTAACTATTTTCCTTGCAGTTTTTTCATTTTTTCTCTCCATAAGAACCATCCTCGTGCCTTAAAGAAAATATTAAAATAAAAATTAGCCGAATCGGTCGAGCCGTTCTCTAGTTTTGAGCTTAGCAACGCATTTCGAGTTCCATTTTTATTAATATAGATAAATTCTTTTTTTTAACCTACCAATTAATTTTTTCCTGTGTTTTTCAATCTCAATTGCCATGTTAGCAGGAGGATCATCTTCTCTAATTATATCTCTAAAATACAATAATAAATTATGTGAATATCAATAGCTTTTTTTATATTATGAAACAAATATATATATAAGCCTATGATTAAAATAAAAAGTAGAATAACTTACTTTTTATTTTGATCAATAAATAATAAATGATTACAGCAAAATGATAACACAATGATTCAATATATAAACAATAATACATTGATTCAATAAATAATAAAAATTCTATGAACTATACAAAATGGACCATATCAATAACATAAAAGGATATGGGAAAAATCAAAGCATGATTAATATCTAAATCAAGAAATTAAAAAGGCCATCAATACTTGGCTTTTATGCACATAACATAGTTTGACCATCAACAATTACTGCTTTACAATATTTTCTTACAGCCTTTTGATTAGATTATTTATTTGAAACAAGTGTGTGTAGTTTAGGATTTATGTGATTTGTTTTATCTGACACTCAGATCCTAAAGACAGTAGCTTATAGATTTTTCAATAGTTTTTCCCCCAGAAGATACGTAGATAATAATTGTTAGAATTAAAAATTAAAAGATACATAAATAAATAATAATAATAAATAAAGTAAAAAAATACCCTTACCCACATTCTCCTTCAAAATAGATAGCTTTTTCCCTTATGATATCTACAACAGCTGTAAAATTGCTTTCTAATCCTATTGGTAATTGAACTAATGCACAAGGCATATTTAATTTGGATCTATAATAAAAGACAATATATATAAGAATATTAATATTTTAAACTATTTTAAAAATAATTCATTCATTTTCACACTTACTAGAGAAATACTGTAGTCAAAAAATAGTCTAGGTATCTAAATACTGCAAATCTTATTCTTAGTACCATAAATGTTTGATAAAGAATAATCACTAAATTTTGGTTAGTCTTATCCCTAATTAAAAAATTTACCTAGCACAATTTAGCTCAATACTTTTCTCTACAAATATATCATTCTTAACAGGCAAACCTTCAATTACATTTTGATATTTTATTAAATATTCTTTTGAGATCTCAACATTAATCTAATATTTATTCTCAATTAAAAATAATTGCTCTCTTAAAAATTTAACCGATTGCAAATAAAATGACTTGAACCAATTAATATTACTGAAAACATAGATATTAATTAATTAAGGTAGTATAATTTAACTTTACAAAAAGAAGTATTAAAAGAAATAATTAACAAATCTAATAAAACAAAAGAACAAAATTACCTTACTTGTTCTGTCACTCGAAATGGATTACCACCCATTCTATCTAATTTATTGATAAAAGTTAAACATGGAACATTGTACCGAGCCATCTGACGAACTACAGTCATTGTCTGTGATTGAACTCCACCAACACTACACAAAACTAAAACTGCTCCATCTAAAACTCTTAATGCTCTTTCTACCTCAACAGTAAAATCAACATGTCCTGGAGTGTCAATGATATTTATATTCACACCATTCCACTGCACATATGTGGCTGCAGATTGAATGGTGATTCCTCGTTGTCTTTCTAGCTCCATTGAGTCCATTTTTGCTCCAACTCGATCTTTACCTCTAACCTGCACAGAAAATATACTTCATTAAAAAATAATAATAATGCAACAGGAACATGACAATTATGCTGCACCTAAAGATTGCATATTTTGTCTACAAAAAATCTATACTTATCTGAAGAGGGCTCATTTCCTATAGTTAGTCTACATATCATATTATTCCATATTATGAGAAAATCTAGAGTTCTCTACTATTTGTTTATTGCATGAGGCATTTAAAGAAGTAAGCAATGAACAAAAAAGAGTATGTAATGTTATATATATATATATATATATATATATATATGAAACTAAATATGCACAGCAATAACTACTGTTTAGGCATGGTAATTCTTAAACACCTAGTCTCGTTTGCTACAGGAACATTAATTATTTCCACTGCAGATGTTCAAATTTTGTGAGAAATGAATTCTTTAGGAATCACAAATAGGAGAGAATTGAGTGTGACTCACTAGAATTTAATAGATTTATTTAAAAAGAATTTAAAATTACTAAATGTGGGATATAAAATTAGCATGTGTGTATGTGTTTGTGTAATTGAAATTCTAAACCCTTTTGAGCTTATTAGGAGACAAGACTACAAAGAAAATCAAAATTATTGCTTTCAAAAAATTTCCAACCAATTCCAATTTTATTTTAAGATTAAGCACAGCTGTTGATTACTAACAACTGCAAGAAGTAAGATTATAAATTCCTTGTACAATTTAAATTGTGGTGGATAAAATCTGCAGCATACTTGAATGTAAATTAAAAATGCAATTATTGTTAAACAAGAGAAAATTATACAAGACACAGCAATTAAGAATGGAAGACAACATTCTGTCATCTAAGGGTAAACTCAAACCTGAAGTCTTTTGTATTCGTACTATTTGGAAAAAAATGAAATAAGTAGGAAATTATGAGAATAAAAGTAATTCAAATTTTAAAAATGTTTTGAACATTTTTGTGTCAAAAGTGAAGAGTGGTGATCAATTAATTTTATGTGAAGATACAAAAGATAACCATTATTTGAATATGCACCTTGTTTCAAAAATGTCTTGCTAAGGAGAGAATGAAAATTCAAAAATTGCATAAGTTTCGCTATAAGTGTTTATTGCCAAATTGTAATGCTAAAGGATGTAATGCAAAGAATTGTTTCTGTAGGAAGCTTTACCTCTAATTGGTTCATTATACCAAAAAAAAAAAAAAAAGAGAGATTATATTCAACCTTTGGAAACTAGCGAGTCAATACAGTGCAATAATTCCTTGCTTTTGAAATCACATGATTGCCACTCAAATCAGAAAAAAATTCCTTGTGTTTTCTCTATATGTAACTTCAAAATATGAAGATATGTGAGAATAGCACTCATACACTAGTTCTAATTGAATATGGTTTTAAGAAAACAATAATTTAACATTACTCAAAATAACAGTGTATTAAAAGAGGGATTTAAAAAAACTAATTACTAATAATTATTAAATTTTAATTATTTTTTCCCTTTGAAATGCTTTAGTTAAAACTTATCAAATCAAACTGAATCTTTTTGACCAGTGAACTGCTTACAATTCAAAAGAACAAAATGTTTCTTGATACAGGAATGAACTAAATTGCTGAATGTTATGCCAAGCATTGGACTCTACACAAAGATCATATATTTAAACAAAACAACGTTAATGTATTGAACAAAACTCAATGATATTAAGAAAGTGCACTTCATTGGCTCAGAGAAGAAATTTCTGGCAGCCAAGCAGTCTGGGAACATTAGCCATTGCAAGAATAATGCAAGTAATAGCTCATCACATATTACATTTCATTAATCATTTATATTTTTAAATTACGAAGGCACAAAATAAATGCCAAAATAGTAATACCACCTATTGCTAGATGGATTAAGAATTCCAAATAAATTATGGTGGTAATACTTGCTTTCTCTTTTCCTCTAAAGTACCGAGAGAAAAGACTGGTGACTGACAGCATCAATATATCAACATCACTTTTTCATAGCTAAAAACTCAAGACAAAACGAAACCAATTTCATTTTACTCTTCAAAAAGTAATGAATGTTGGTTTCATTCATTTTTTTTAAAGAACTAACACACAAAATCAAATACTTTTGCATGAGGTTAAGTATAGAAAAATAAAACTCAAGGAGTTTCCAAAGGTTGTGACAGTCCCCATTAATATCAGATTGCAAAATTAGATTAATATTTATCATAGATTTAGTGTTTTGTAAAATTTATTTTAAATTCTGATAAAATTTTTTTATTTATTTCATCTTAGAAAAATATGAAAAAATATTTAATGATAAATATTGCCTATTTCATACTTATATACTTAATTCTATAAATTCAAAAGCAGTATTTATTAAATATAAAAGATGGTACAAAATATCACTTACTCTTAGAGATAACAAATTTACATTAAGTTATCTTACCATTACTTAGAAAAGTATGCAATTTTTCATTAACTCATTGGTATAAAATTGCTACATTTGACTTACATTTTGACTACTATTTAATAAAAAGAACAGTCCCAATAACTAAAACAGATCATTCATAAAACAGAAAAAAATATTAGTAATAATCAGTATGCAAGTTCAGTAAAACACTTACTTCATGCATTTCATCAATGCGTCCAGTATAATATAAAAGTCGTTCAGTCAGTGTTGTTTTACCAGAATCAATATGAGCTGAAATGCCAATATTTCGAATTTTTTCAACTGGTTTGTGGACCTGTTAAAAATATTTAAATTATGTATAAATAGGCATTTCATACTTTTTTTAAACATATAACTTGCATTAGGATTGAAAATAATGGAATCAAAACAGTGATAAATGTAGTGTAGATAAATACACTACAGTGGAACATAATTAAGTAAAATTTAACAGTATTTTTAATTCAATGCAGAGCTGTTTCTCAAAATAATGTACATATCTTCAAAACGGAACCTTAAAAAAAACGATGTATGATGTATAAATCCATTATTTAAATATAATTTTAATAATCATTTAAATATAATAACTTTAAATTTTCAAAAATTCATAACTAAAAGTAGATAAATAAATTTACTTACTGTTGTTACTTTGGATACATGACGATATAAGGAAACCTAAAATAGAAAATGTATATATAAATCATAAAAAATTATGAGTAAATTAAAAATATAAGATATAATCAGAAAAGAAACAATTGATTATGACTTCCAAAATAACTTTTGAAGGCCACATTAAGTTATTTTTTTAAAGTTACAATACTTAAAAGGAGTAATTCCAAAATAAAATTATAACCTTAGCAAATGTAATTTCTGAATTTTAGAACATACATTTATATCTCATAATATATTTGATATTTAAAATTCCATCAGATGAATTAATATATACGACATTTGAAAAAATTATATATATAAAAAAATCTTTTAAAGTAAGAGATATACTGCTGCTACAATATAGTCTAAAAACATCATAATCTAAAAACAGTGTGATTGATTTTAACTTATCAAATTTGTTGTAAAACCTTTCAAAAGTACAGCAAAAAACTTTTATTTTTATAAATTAATTATTAAAAATTAAA
Source organism: Argiope argentata (assembly GCA_026289955.1). Classification (NCBI taxonomy): domain Eukaryota; kingdom Metazoa; phylum Arthropoda; class Arachnida; order Araneae; family Araneidae; genus Argiope; species Argiope argentata. The sequence continues at coordinate 331,582 of JAOUZG010017793.1, read as the reverse complement.
ATTTATAAATTATTATTAAAATTATACATGCAAACAATAATTGAAAAAATGTAATTTTATTAATGTATTCAAATGCAAATAATTTTGAATTAATCACAGATCAGAAAGCTCAGTAACTAAAAAAAAAATTGATTAAAGATTGATAAGATAAAGTGAAAAAAAAATTTCATCAAATGCAAAACTGAATAAATGCATCATTTCAGTGATTATAAATGAAAATACAGAAATCTATCAACAGTTACACATTGCAAAAATAACTATCACTCTGAAAACTTTTAGCAAAAGAAAAAAATATTATTTACTTTATAAATTATTATTTACATGATAAAAATGCTATAACTTGAAGAAAAACATTGCAAATAATATATTTTATAGCAATCAATGACTGTGTTCTTAACAAATCCCTAAAAGATGCCATATTGATTTGTTCTGTTTTTTTCTAGTTCAGCTCTAAAGCAGATAATTCATATTTAAATTCATATTTTCTTAAAATTCCATAAGTAAATTGTTTTTAAGATTTTAAATATTTAATTTAAATGGTTTTATCAATCAATATGATAAAATGGAATTTATCAATATTAAAATTTTTTTCTCAAACCTGAAGAGTAAAATTTAAATTAGAAATAGTCAATTGACTCTATCATAACAGATCCTATAATTGTTACATATCATGATAGGTTATATGCTGTCAGATATTTTACAAAAGAATAGGATTTATTACAGTAGAATAAAGTTGCAATATGATCTCAAATGAAATAATTTAACTTTCTAATTACATATTAGCTTTTTTCTGTTCTATATTTTTAAATACATATTTATTATTTCATATAAATTGAGCGGAAAGCATCCCATAACTGAAATTTCACATGACTATTGCAAAATCTAGATTCAAGATGCAATGGAAATTCTCTTTTTCCCCCCCAAATAATGTTCCATGTATGATAAAATATACTCTTGATGTGATGTAGTTTTTACGAGGGTAAAAATTCTTCTTATTAAATGCTCAAATAAATATAATGCAATTCTAAATTGAATCAACATTGGAATAATAAAATAAAAATAATAACAGAGGAAATAAACTTATTGCACGAGAATAAAAGTAAATCAATAATATAATTTTAAAAATATGAAATAAATTTACTTTCTAGTAAGAGGGCATTTTATTCTGTTCCACACACTAAAGTTCAGTTTTTATTAGATAGCAATATTATGTGAATTTGCAGACATCTAAATGATGGAACAAAGCAATTAATTGCCAAATGATATAAAAGCATTTCTTTTCGGACGGATGTTGAAAGCAAAGCACAAAGTTTGAAATAAGTGCCCAGATTAATCATGTAGTTCAATAAATCCGTTCATCCTCGAAATTAGGATAAATTTATGGATGTAAAATGAGCAACCTGAAAATTATTTATTGAATTATTATGATTGTCGAATACGATACAAGATTTTAGGTGAAATGTCTATAAAAATATTCTAATTAGAAACGCAGAGTTGACCTTCACATTTCATTAAAATTAAAAACTTACATCAACAGAGATAAGATCGCATTATTTAAGTAATTAATAAGTAAAAATACAATGACACAATATCGATGCCAATTAACAGATGCTATTGTGTTTAGAAAATTTTTATTAGTGTGGAGAAAAAAAGGGACGGGATTCATTATTAGAGGGATCGCACGTGTTTAGCAAAGCCGGCACAATAAATTCAAAAAACTATATGAAAAAGAATCATACATAGTTTAAAGGTTTGCTCCTTTTCAAGTAAACTATAGCTTTACAACTTCTCCAAAGCATTCTGTCGGTAAATGGGTAAAATAAATAAATCGAAACAAATATTTACAACTTTTCGAAGGGTAATAATGAATGATGTAACATAATTGGATGACACTTAAGTAACTCGTTCGATACTATGGTGACTCGTTCTGTACTGAACGGCAGAACAGGTTCAAATAGTGCTCATGTGATAATTGTTAGATGCAAGCGAAAATTGAATTCTTTTGAACAGACATTTGATGGTGAAAAGCATAATATCTCATCTGTATAAGACGTACGAACTCTCTACAGTGTTGTCGATATTCAGAAAGTCATGCAATATCATGGAGATTGCAACAACATAATTGAGCATTTTGATTTTGGGCCATTAAATGCCACGCATAATTAAGTTTCTATGGAGACACATCTATAAGAACTATCTTAGAAATGTTGATGTATAGAAGGGGGCGATTCTGGTACCGAAAAGATTCGTAATTAAGAATTAAGATCCTCAAAGATAAATAAACTTATTTGATCACTAGATAATATCATTACTAACTGATTACATCAAACGAAAATGATATATATGTAGTATCAGCCTTATAAGCTACATAATATCCTTCGAGCTGAGGGGTCCCTTTTGCTCGAACGGTATATCGCTCGGCTACTGGCTCAAAC
>JAOUZG010017793.1:308522-329137 GCA_026289955.1 Argiope argentata | reverse complement strand
ACATATATAATTTTTAAATTCCTGAAAAGCCCCTCAGATACGCTTTTTTGTTATTTGGTATGGTTCCACGTTTATATTTATTCACTATAAGTAAAGAAATATCATTTACTGCTTTTCTTTAATATAATAAAGTTTATAGGGTAGTTTATAATCTATTAAAAGGGACATTTCACATGCATAGTGCAAAAGCCTTCAAAATTCTGTATAAGGCAAACAACTGAATCTAGAATTAACAAATATGGTAATGTTGTTCTTACATGAAAAAGTGAACTTTGAAAGATTTTATATAATGAAAAGTTTAGATGTTTAATTTAAAATCGGTCATCATCAAGTTTTCACCTAGTAATCACATTGAATAAAAGTATTACATATTGCTTCTATGGCTCATTACATTCCAGTTTTAAGAAAATACCAAACAATTCTTTAAGTTGAATAACTCACAGAATCAACTATACTTTAAAGAACTCTACTAGGCTTTATTCCATGGAATGGCCTCCCTTCTTTTGGAAGTCAGAAACACTAAAATACATTCATTGCGCTTAGAAAAAATATTGAATTTTCACATTTAAATATATTCTTTCATATGTTCAAAAATATTTCCGAAAGGTGGAAAATATTTATCTTATAACCATTGTTTTACAGATTTATTGTTGAAAAAGAGAGGAGGTAAACTGGCTTTTTCGAGAGAGGTTTTTTATAGATTTCATTTAAGAAAATTTAATCTGAATACTATTGAGAAACAATATGCTGGACTTAAAGAAATGAAAAAAAAATGGAGAAAATTTTAGTTTTTCAAATTGTTTAACTAGGTGTTAGAAATATTAAAATTCAACATTAATTTCTTTATCAATATAGGAATTGCTTTTAAAAATTAAATTACCAAAATAAAAATAGAATTATTATATTGAAAAAACTGGAAGATAGATGAACTGCCCATTTGCGTTTTTAATTGCCCTTTGATTTTATAGGATTGGTCTCCGTTAGAAAAATTCATGTTCTCGTAACAAATGATATATATATATATATATATATAGTCTACGATGGAAGGTAATTAGAATAACACGGCTTTATTTTCGGACAATTTGAAGGAATCATGAAGACTAAATTATATCTCAAATAATTTAACTAAAACTAAATATAACCAATATCTCCAGCGACACAGCTGGTGCGACAATTTTATATTATGATTAAAATTAAGGACAATAATATATTTGAATTAAACGATAAAACGGATCAAAATACATTTGTTTTAGATAGCATTTGTAAAGTATTTATTCATTTGATACAAAAATAGAAAACAATAGATCTGAAACTATATTTTTAGAAAAAACGAAATGATAGAGAGCAAACAGCATTTCCTCTTGCATAACGAAATCTTTTGAACGTAATAATGATTTGGACTTTGATCCATTTCTGGAGTTTCTTTGAAGGGAAAACTTGAATTTCTCTGAGCTTCGCTGTTTGGCATTTCTCCATGTATCCTTTAACACAGGTATCTTTCCTTAAAGCATTTTTTTAAAGCTTCGGATTCGCCGATTCTCTCCATTGTACTCAACTCCATAAAACAACGATTTTATTCGTCCATTTTTACCATCTAGAAAACCTATTTCAGCTACAAAACAAAACACAAGCTAAATATTATCATACTCAAAGTATATAACCTTTCACTCAACCATCTATTTTGTTTCTTGCCGAAGAGTAATGAAACTAAAGGAAATAGCCTCCTATTTTCTGTGTTTTGAAAGAAGTGTCATATAAATAATATAATAATACTGAGTATTTTTCTCTAGAAAGTACAATGTTTCAGGAATTTTATCACATATTGAGATATTCAAAGATTCATATATTCATGGAAGTAGTAGAGATTTCACTATTATTTTTGGGGAAAGGAAGGCAATATAGTAAAGCATTTGAAAATTCGTAAATATCATTGAGTGTAGAATTTATTGCTGGAATATTTTTGTAAAGATAATATAAAGCTGAAAGCCTACAAAGTTTTCAAGAAAATAATATAAAGAAAATTTCATGAATAGAAACAATAGTAAAAAATTGAAGCAAAATCCGAGCATGGGAAAATGTCTTATTCATTTATTGTTGTTGTTTCTTATGACACTTGCCATGGAAAAGTTCACAGAGATAATTTGCGATTTAAGCCTCATTGAGCGTCTCTTGTCTGTCGTAGCGCTAATTAGGGACAAGAGTACGACTTTTGATAATCACTCAACACATTCACTTGCACAGCCCCTTTTACATATTGACACTCCTTACAGATAGAACACAGGAAAAACCGGGACTCAAACTCGGGACGCCCTGATCACGGGGAAGATACGCTACCACACTACTAAGTGTGGATTCAATTGGAAATCATTTTCGATAATACTTGGTTTTTAATAGAGCAGGTTTACCTCAAAATTTGATAGAAATATGCTAATTTGGTTGGAAAAGTTAATTTTCCATGTTCATGTTCAAAATGGTTTCATATATGCATATAGACATAATTTGTAGGCAATCATAAATTTGTGTTTCTATTATTCTTTTGTAGAAGGCTATAGATATAGAAAAGATGTTCCTTAGTGCTATTCTACAAAGCATTAAATTCAACTTATTATTCATGTATTTATCCCATGGCTGGGTCAGCTCATAATCAAGATGAGAATCTCCTAATGCGGTTGTTGATTCTCGCCACCCTTGAGGGCATATAAAAATGTGGGGGTAGTTACCTCTCACCGATGACGGGACATACTTCCTTGGGGAAGGTTTGTGGTTATGGCCCTTTGGACTCAACCCCAGTTTCCGCCAGTGCTGCTGTTGTGGCGGTTTGGTCATTCAAGTTTTTTCGTATGCTTTCCGGTTAGTGAAAGTACTTAGTGTGCGACTTACTCGTGATATCTCCTACATGTTATTACTCTGGTTGCAGTTCATACCCAAAGAAAAAAGTCTCTCAGAAAACTAGTCATTTGGGGCTTTCAAAGGCCCATTCATGTTTTCAGCAGCAGGACTTAAAAAATTTGATACCGAATTGGATATCAAATTAAAAGACTAGACAAACAGCATCATGTTATTGTAGAAGGGATGATATACATATCGAACCCTTAACTATTTTTTATTTAGTGAGAATGAAATTAAAATTAATTTAGAATTAATTTATTAAAAATATTATAAAAAGGAAAAAGTTTACAAAGCAATGCTCATTACATGCCTTATATTAATGTTTTTCCAGACATTAGAAATTTGTTTCTCTCTCTTTCTTTCATTTTAATTTGTTCAAATTAATTGAATGCGACATTTGCAGCCAAAATCTTAAATGATATTATGAGTAATATGAAAAAAAAATTGAAATGAAATACAGGAGTTGGACAAAATATTAGAAACGCCTAACATTTTATCATCATAATCTTTGAACATGTTATAAACAATCAAAACTCTACATATTTTAATATTTTTAGTTGTATTATTTTTGTTATTTGATATATTTATTTAAAATAACTGTTTTTTACAGAAATTTTTTTAAAGTGGTTATAATATTATAAAAATCGCAGACCTCTAGAACTTCCAAAAAGGCCAAATTCTTGGTGCTCGTATGGCAGGCGTTAGTATAACAGAAACTGCCCGAATGCTTGGTGTTTCCTTAGGTACTGTCTCAAAAGTGATGACTGCTATTGGAAGAGAAGGGAAAACGTCATCATAAAGGCACAGGTCTCATCGAAAATCGAAGTTGTCTGCGAGAGACCGTCGGACTATAAATCGAATTGTTAGAGATGATCGTAAGATCATGGCTCTTAAATATTACTACAGAGCTCAATGAACACCTACAGAAGCCGTTTCCCACGAAAACTGTTTGTCGAAAGCTGCACAAATCTGGATTCTACGTACGATCTGCAATTAGAAACCCCTTGCTCTCAAAGACAAATGTTTCAAAGTGTTTAGAGTGGTATAGAAGGCCCCAGAATTGATCCCACGAGCAGTGGAAAAATGTGATTTCCTCTGACAAATAATCGTTTACCCTATTTCCGACCTTCGGCCGAGTGTATGTTTGGAGACAGCCGAAGGAAGTATTTTATCCAGACTGCCTTCTCCCAACTATAAAGCATGGTAGGGGAAGGGAGGTGCTATGTGATGATACGGGGTGTTATTTCTTGGAAATTCGCCGGAACAATGATTTCCCTTCAGTGAAGAATTAACAGCTAAGACTATTTAGGAATTTTGGGTGACCAAGTTCATCCTATGGTTCAAGAACTGTTTCCAGAAGGGAATGCCTTTTTTCAAAATGATAATGCACCAATCCATGCACCTAGAATTGTTAAAGGAGGTGCAAGGAGCATTCTAACGAAGTTGTGCATCAGATATGGTCCTCAAAATTCCCAGATATCAACTTTATTGAGCATTTATGGTCAATTTTAGAAATTCAAGTAAGAAGTAGATTTCCGTCACCATCGTCTCTAAAAGAACTAGAGGGTGTTTTCACTGAAGAATGGACTAAAATTCCTTTGGAAAGAATACACAATTTGTAGGAATCAAGAACCTCAGAGAATCGAGGCTGCCATTACCACCAAAGGTGGACCAACACCAAATAAAAATATAATTTATTTATTTTTCAAGTTGTTTCCATTATTTTGTCCAACCATTGTATGTATACCCTATTAGTTTTTCATAACTGCATGCCACTTAAACATTGATTCCAATTTAATTAAAAAAACATTTTAGTAAAACATTATATTAGCACATTATTCGAAAAAAAAAACTTTAAATTTTTCTTGATTCTGAAAGCCTTTTTTTATTTTTAAAATGAAAAACGCTATTCCATAGAAGTGTAAAAATTAATTTCCAATATATTATTTATCTCTGTACATAATTTATAAAATATAGAGTATTCTAATAAGGAAATTAATTAGTAGGGGGGAAATTTTATTACAACACTCCTCCTATTTAAGGAATTCAAATTTATTTTAAATAAGTATTCAAAATTAATACGTAAATGAATACTCAGGTACAAAAATAAATTGCATGTAATTGTTACTACTGTTGATATTAAACAATGATAAATGTTCCTAAACATGCAGGGAATTTAAATCTGTTAATTACCAAATTAATATATACATATATATGTTTATCTTTCTTATTGCTGAGCTGATCGATAATTTTTTTTATAATGTAAAAAACTATTTTTTTAAAAAGAAAAAAAAAACATTTTTTTTGGCAACGGATTGTTTGTAAAGTGATATATCTTTGACTTGCAGGAAAATTTTGTCAGGATATTTCGTTTTCGATGACGATTTTTTTTCCGCACTTACCAAGTACACAAAGAGGATGTGTTGCAATCTTCAAAATGTCGTTGTTGATTATGACGCATCGGCACGTTTCAGATATTCATGCGTCTGAGAAACCGCATTTCTGGAATTGTATCTATTTATCAAACGCTCTATGAACACAATTATTCAAAAGGCAATGAGCTAAAAGCAGGATATTTGTGATCTGATTTTTCCATAAAATTTAAAGTAGATTTCAATCAAATTGTACAAACAATTTTTAATAGGAAGTCTGTTTGTCTATCTGTTCGTTTCCAAATGTATGAGATAGTTCAAAAGAGGAAGTAGAAAGGAAAGAGGAAGTAGTTTATTAAAGAAATTGAGTAGATAGATTTATCATAAGAATTACAGATGAGAAACAAAATTTGAACATAATCCATAATCCGTCGAATGCCTGTCAGTTTATATATTTCAGAGTTTATAAATAAGATAATTTGGTAACGCAACGTCTTAGACAAATCAGATTTACTATGTGATATTCTTTTTATAAAAATACATTAAACTTTGGATACAATTTGTGGAAAGGTGGACATTCAGAATTCATATTTAGATTTTTCTATGACTTAAGTAACGTAAAATGCTCCGTATTGTTTTTTACATGTGTTAGTAATTCCATTGTGAGGGAAACGCTCACTCCTGCGGGCTGTAACCATAACTTGACCACTCCGACTCTCCACTAAGGTACACGGTTTAATCTAATGACCGGACTGTCGCAACAGCACTGACGAGAACTAGGATTGAGTCCTAAGGGCCATCACCAGCCATGGTATAATCCTTCTCGTGGGAAGCACTCTCCGTCATCGGTAGGAGGTAGACAGCCGCTACCGTTTCTCTACCCACCTGGATGGCCAGAATAAACCACTATGACGGAAGTTTTGCATCCTCATATCTAATTTTTCCCCAGGTGGGAAGCTTGCGGAGTGTAACTGCAATGGCAGTAAAATCATAAATTTTTGAAAATTTATTTATTGTTATCCCAAATTGATATACCCGAAAGCATATTAAATATCTTCAAAATGAAATCGAGTCAATATTTCAGAAAATGATGAACTGTAAATGTTCGTTAAAGATTTTAGACTTATAACGAACATCTAATAATGTATTCTCTTCCAATATTTCCTGAACAAATCCTTCGGAGTTATTTTATTCAAAGAAAAAATCAAACTAGAGATGGCCTTTCTCATGCCAAACCATATTGTATAACGTTGATTACAGTCTTGAAAATTACAGAAAATAATTGTAATGACTCGAGCTTTCTATACTTCTTTAGAAAAGGCACATACTCAAATAAAATACAGCACTCAGACTTTTCTTTAAATATCTATTCTAAATCCAAGCAAAAGCAGAAGACACCCTTCTCCGTCCACTACACAAGCTCTTCTCTTCCCTCCTTACAAAAACAAAAACAACAACAACCCCAAAAAGGGGTGGCGAACCTCGCCAATCGTTTCCGCAGACGTCGCCAATGGCAGCCAAACCTCACACCTTTCCCCCAAGATAATGATTAATCTTAACTTAATTGTTATCTGAAATTAAAAATTTTTGTCTACCATTGTGACGGTCTGCCGAAACGTTACAATATGCAAATATACAATATTTAAATCCACAATCAAATTTTCAAAAAAATTAAGCATGCAAAATTACTAAATAGAAATACAGTAAAATATTTATACATATATTAAAATTATAAATGAAAGTTCTATTTACTCCTTCAGATGGGCAGTCTAGACAACGCATCTGCATTCACCAGTCTGCTTCCTGGGCAATGTTCTATATCTAGATGATATCTCTGTAGAGCTAGAGTCCATCTTTGTAACTTAGATGACTGCGGAGCATTCTTAACGATGTAAGTCAAAGGATTGTGATCACTGATGATCCTAATAGACGCTCCAAAAATCCATGCTTCGAATTTCTTCAATGCCCATATTATTGCATAAGCCTCCCTCTCTATCGTTGGCCATTGAGTTTGAGCTTGAGTCAATTTCTGGTTCGCATAGCAGATAGGATACTGCTTTCCGTTGTAACTCTGTGATAAACATGCTGCAATACCTATTTGAGATGCATCCGTGTGAATAAGGAAAGGCTGTTTCAACGATGGCGTATGAAGTTCTGTAGTTTTTGACAATTTATCTTTCAGCTCTTGAAAGGATTCCTGATGCACTTCTTTCCAGTCAATGACTGCCGGTGCTAGTTTCTTCGTCAATTCTGTAAGGGGATGAGCAGTTTCGGCATAATTTGGAATGTAATCTCTGTAATAGTTCATCAATCCAAGTGCACTTTTAAGCTGAGTTTTTGTTCTTGGTACTTCCAACTCTTGTATCGCTCTTGTCTTTTCTGGATCCGGTTGATGCTTTCCAGAGCCTATTATGTGTCCAAGATATCTGATTTGAGCTCTCGCAAATGAACATTCCTTCGAGTTTACAGTGAAACCAAGTTTATCTAATTTCGTAAATATACAATCCAGATGTTGTAGATGAGTTTCAAATTCAGGAGAAAACATTGCAATATCATCAATATATGCTCTTGCGAATTCACTACAATCTTTTAAAATATTATTTATGACTCTTTGAAATGTGGATGCAGAATTTTTAAGTCCAAACGGTAAAACATTGAACCGATATTGAGCTCTATGAGTTTTAAAAGATGTATAGTCTTTACTTTGTTCTTCCATTGGAATAGCCCAGTATCCCTTTAATCCAGGGTTGTGATGATGTTAGCTTTACCTATACTATACATTAAGTCGATAGCATATTCCATAGGAAAATCATCTGGTTTCGTAACAGCATTCAGGGTTCGATAATCTACACAAAGTCTCAAACTCCCATCCTTCTTACTAACGCACACTACTGGATGTGCTATGTCGGCGTCGCTCTCTTCTATTAATCCTGCTTCCAATAATTCATCCACCTGTTCATCAACTTTTTTCTTCAAAGCCTCCGGTATTCGATAAATATACGGCTTTTTCCTTTCCATATTTGGTACCAAGCGAATTTTATGTCCTTCAACTTTTGCTTTTTTGAGTTTTCCAGTAAACAATCCCTGGTGTTTTTTAATTAGCACTTTTATCTGTTTTCTCTGTTGTTCATTTAAATGCTCCAAATCAATCTCACTAATTTCACTTTTCTTCAAAGGCACAGAATAATCTTTCTCAGGAACTGTTATAATTTCTCCAAATTCTTCCTCGTCCTCAAAAATAACTCCCACTGCATTAACTCTCGTATGGAATTTTCGAATTTTGTTCACATGGACTCTCCTTTTTCCATCAGGTAATTTGACTACATAGGCATGTGGAGGAACGACTCTGACTATTTCACCAGGTCGAATTTTCTCTTTAGTCTTTCGCCTTCCCATGTGTGCACCAAAAATTGATTCATGCGCTAGCTTCAGCACTTGTTCCCGTCTATCTTTAAGTAGTACTAATTGAGTTACGGGCTGTCCTAATATTTTATCTTTATGATACAGAAGATTATCAAAAAATACATACCCATTTGTTTTCTTTTTCCCTTGACGGTAAGCATTCTTAAGTGACTCACAACTTCTCTGCGCTATTCGTAAATTTACTACTTCGTCCCCAGTAGGTTCCATCTCAGCATCCGGTGTTGTCACATCATTAAGATGGTTGTTTTCGTCTCCGCTTACACCGTCCTGACCCCAGCTGCTCTTTTCCACAGGTGCGTTTAAGGGTTGTAATAAAGAAAAGCCAGCTGTTACTTCACTTGGTGGTTCATGCTTTATATTTGGCGCTTTATCTTCATTACTCTTTTCGTTAAAATACTCTTCCGTTGAATTGACCAACAATTCATTAACATCAGGTGTTAATAAGCTGGGAACATTTACTTTACCTCCTTTGCGATCACTACCGCTCAAACTTCCATTTTTATTCTTCCGCAATCGGGCCAGTTCCACTTCGTATGGTAATTCCTCCATTCTTCTCCTATGATTTTCCTCTGCCTGTTTACGGTTTTCTTCCACTTGTCTTCTATTTTCCTCCTCTTGTCTTTTCCTCTCCTCTTCTTGCCTTCTATCTTCCACTGTAGAAACCAAATAATTTCTAACAAACTCTTCATCTTTCTTATATTCTTCGCTTTCAATTAGTTTATTCTTTAGCTGAATTAACTTCATGCCAATCGTCGCCACTTCTCCAATTTCATTCAATACAACCACCAAATCTTCTTTTCTGACGTTCTTAAACATTTTTCTTTTTAAACTAGCAACAATACTTTACTAATCTCTGGTTCTCGAAAGAGAGCGTGTTGTAATGACTCGAGCTTTCTATACTTCTTTAGAAAAGGCACATACTCAAATAAAATACAGCACTCAGACTTTTCTTTAAATATCTATTCTAAATCCAAGCAAAAGCAGAAGACACCCTTCTCCGTCCGCTACACAAGCTCTTCTCTTCCCTCCTTACAAAAACAAAAACAACAACAACCCCAAAAAGGGGTGGCGAACCTCGCCAATCATTTCCGCAGACGTCGCCAATGGCAGCCAAACATCACAATAATAATTTAAATAAAAACCTGCATCGTTTATCAAATTGTATCATTTTCACTAAATGATATATTTAGTAATTGATGAAAACTAATGTCTGAAATAATTTTTTCTCAGATTCTTAAAAGTTATTCAGGTATTTTCAGAATGGTAGAATGTTTACAATAACAGTTGGGCTTGAATCTCTTTTTTTTTCTTAAATACCCTATTTAAATAATATTATGATTAATTTAACTTTTGCATATTGTAGAAATTCATTTTAATATGGTAATAATATGGCAAATTTTTTCATCGTCAGTTCTTTCAATTTTATTACAAATTACAATCCTAAAATTGCATTATAGATACTACCGCAGAAATAAATTGAACGAATTCGCTCACGTCTTTAATATAAAATATTGGCACGAAATACTCAACAAAATTACAATGATTTCCCCACAATATTGGTGGATTCAAAGCACTGAAAAATATTTTGGAGATATCGGACAATATCATGTACTAATAGGTGATCATTCGCCCAAATATGCCGAAACATTTCATATTACAAAGATATCCTTTCCTTTGCTAGGAAACACCTGTTTGACTGTTGTTACATCAGGTCAGCGGTCAGGTGAACTGTATGACTCTTTCACTTTGAAATTGCTCCAGACTGCAGACGGGGGAATTCTGCTCCCTTAATGGGATCATTAGGACTTTGAGTCGAGTCCAGATAATGAACCACACGTGCGTTTTTCGTCCTTCCAAAGAAATAAATCGTATCTTAAAAGAGGAAGAGTGCCAAAACATTCGGATGTAAATCTTTCTTATTCTCAGCAACGAGGGTGGATTATTAACGAGAATTTTCACTGCCAACTGGAGACCACTGGGGATATTTCTAAATAACTATTGGGTGAACGGGATCTCAAGTGCACCAATGTGAAAAAGAGAGGCGGGGTTTTGAAAAAAGATAAAAAAAGATGAAAAGAGGGGATCTGAGAGAGCTGGAGAGAAACTTCGGAGTTTCGAGGAGGAGAGTCGCTTAAAGGAAGTGAGAGAAGTTTCGTGTGAATCGAGCTTCTGAATGAAGATCCAACCGATGATTATCGGAGGATCCCTTGAGCTACCCCTGCAGAAGCCTGAAGCGCTAACAGCATATTAGTTTTTCTTGTGAGGTAGTTTCTCTGAAATTAATCGAGGAACAATTTATGTATAGCTGTTAAATCAGTTGCAAATACCTATTTTGGTCATTTATTGTTAATTTGATTTTTAAAAAATAATATATGGCACATTTGGGATATTGAAGCGTTTCGAATTGATTTTTTTATATTTAAATACTTAATTCTGTGGCTTAATAGCAGACTTAAAACTAAAATATCAGTAATTCGATGATCGTGTCAGACACATCATTGTATGCGAAGGGGTTAACCTAGATGAGAACGAGTTGTTTTTATGCATATAAGGCTGTAAATAAAGAATTTGTCTTTAAATGCTACCCTCTTATTTGATCGGACAATCATCATAATATACATAAACTTTTCTCACTTTTTTAAAAAAAATGTTCTCGCGTTTCCTTAGAAGATAAATTGCATTTATTTAAAAAGCAGCGACGTTAAAGTCATTCCAATATGTATCGAAAAAAATACAAATGTCCATCCAAATAGGCTAAAATGTGTTTAATATACATATATTTATCTACTATTTTGTACAATAAAGCTTTTTTGACTTTCTCTGCAAACTGGAATGATATTCTTAAGAACAGCGATTTTGATAGCATTACGGGATAGCTATCAAAATGTTCTCGAGACGGTTTTTATGAAATCCTATTTTTTTTTTTCAAATAGAATAAACCTTTTTAATATGCATACATTTTTTAAACTGGAATGATTTAAAGGAAAAGGATAGTTTCAGTCACAACCTTGCGCGATTTCTTGATATATAATGGCTTAAACAGTTGAGAGTACACCTTACTTTTACTTTATAAATTAAACTTTCATAAGTATTTATAAAGCAAAAGTAAAGTGTACTCTCAATCGTTCGAGCCACTCTATATGTTTTCGATTTTGATTCAACCTATTCATTTAACCCTTTGAAGCGAAGAAACATAAATTCTCAGAATTAAATATATATATATATATATATATATATATATATATAATGAAAACTAACTATGCAATCTTACAACATAAAAAAAATAAAGAAAAATAAACAATTTTAACCCCTTGCACTCCAATGGTACCTCCGACTCACCATTCACAATTGTGCATCATTTTGGCGTTTTATTATTTTTTTTTTCAAATTTAATTGTTAAAAGCGCCTACATAATGGTTAAGATATATAGATTAATTTTTCAAAGAAATTCGACTTAAAGGAATTATGTATATTTATTTTTCATAACAATAAACAAATCTTTATATTAGATGAATAACTTAACATCGAATTATTTTTCGGAGTACAAAGGGTTAATAATTAGTAATCCTCAAATAAAGCTAGCAACGGTAAGTTCTTTACGATGCATTTAGATTTTAAATACAATCAACATTACATTCAAGTTATGGGAAACATAATATTGTAGCAGTTGCATTATTCTCGCCTTCTCTTTTGGATATTAGTTAACTTCCCTTTTGGTTACTAGATGGCAGTGCGTGATTACGTCATCACGCGCGCCATCCCATAATGCTTTGCGCTGGTAGCAGGGAGAGATGTAACTCCGTCCTAGGCAGCGGTGTACTGGAATGTCTTTGTGTTACGTGTTGTCTTTGCGTGTTTGTACATAGTGTGTGAGTATGATGATTAAAAGGAAATGTTTCCAACAACATTCGTCTCGTTGCTTCCATGCACGGACACCACTTAATCTACATACCACCACATCTGGCGCCCAACGTAAAATGAGTTCCGATAGAAGTGAAGGTCACCCTGACGATCACTAGGAAATCTTCGCGCCACCCGGCGCCCAACGGAAAATAGTTTCTAATGAAATGCAAGTGTGTCGTCCCGACAATCTTGAAGCATCTTCGTGCCATCACATTTGGCACACAAAGGAAAATAACTTCTAATGGATGAAAAGTAACGTCGTCTCAACTATCAAAATATTTTCGCTCCATCATATCGGCAACCTACGAAAAGAATTTAGATTTGTGTCGTCCTTACGCAAAATAATTTTTCCCGACCTGGGAATGGTTCCGCATTGTGAAGTGATGAAATAAATGTGAAGTTGTCCCAACAAACACAAGGAAAATATCCGCCAGCAACAACGGCTGCCATCGTTGATGTCCAAAAGAATACTCAAGTATTCAGTTCAAATCATAACTCGTACAGGACGTCGACCCCTGTACCGAGTATAATTTATTGTGTTTCTCAAGCAAAATCTGCATTTCCTGTGAAAGTGTCCATTTTATCAAATTTACAGCTCCGAAAATTCATTTGTTTTGTTTGGTCGTTTCTGTTCAATTCCAGATAAGTGTATAAACTTTTACATTTTATTTTGTTTGTCAACAGCATCCAGCATTGAATATAACATAACTGCATATTTGATTCTTCCTTATCTGTGAAATGTTTTGCTATTTAATATTTAATAATTTCTAAGTTACTTAAATTAATTAGTTAAGCTATATTTTCTAAGCATATCTATCGTTGCAAATTATATTTTGAAGTATCTGTGTTATTTTTATTTAATCTCATTGATTTGATTTTTTTTATTATTTCATTGAAAGTGCGTAAGAATATATCTTTTAAATAGTAAGGTATTCTATATCATTATGTATTTGCTGTATTTTTGTATTTAATTTAAGAGCTAACTAATTTATTGTAGTTGATATTTCTTTGTCCGGAAGTTAACGTACCAAAACTCTTCTCTCTGTTACTGTGTCCTTGAAGTGGAGACACCAAGTCTCGTACGCTGAGTCACCCCCCTGCAGTGACCCATCTAAACAAGCACTGAATACTTTTTTTTTGTTTTCTTTTCAGATCTTTGGTATTGTAAAAAGCTATTCAGATAGATTTATTTCTTTTTCAGTGTAACGATTTTTTTTGATAGATTTATTATTTCTTTTTCAGTGTAACGATTTTTTTGATAGATTTATTATTATTATTATTGCATTCTAAAAACTAACGGAGATTTTCATTTGTGTTCTACCTATTTAATGATTTTTTTTTGTTGTTGTTGTATGTTCAGGGGAGAAGGTAGATGTGCAACTGTTACTTCGTAATCAAATTTCTAATTTAACTTCCTATTTAATCGAATAATTCGTAGGGAAAATGGCTTTTCTAGCTAAAGGTAAAAAATTGACCTCTACAATTTAGCATTGGAATTAGGTTTAGATGCAACACCCGAAGATAAGATAATTGTTTTGCATGACAAAATAACGAAATCTGCATTCTTTGCGGAAAATAAACAGTTCGTGACTGATACGTTCAATAACATTATAGATGAACGGAAAAAGTTAGAAGAAAACAGAAAAAAGCTAGAAGAAGAAACTTTGAAAACAGAGAAATTGGCTAAGGAAAGAGCATTTGAGCTTGAGAAGCTTAAGCTCCAAAATTTAAATTTATCAAACTCTAATCAAACTGATTCTATTCCAAAGCGATTTGATTTACAAACAGTCTTACCAACGTTTCGCCCTGAAACAGATGATATTTCATTATTTTTAACTATGTTCGAAAGACAAATGAAACTTTTAAATGTTTCTAATGATTATTGGGTATCTTATTTAATGGGTGTACTCCCAAGTGAGGTAAGTAATTTAATAGCAAGAGAGCCTGAGGAAATATTTAAGGACTATACCCATATCCGTGGTATATTATTACAACGGTTTAAGCTGACAGCTGATCGTTTTCGAATTCTTTTCAGTCGACATCAAAAACGAGATGATTCCACATGGAAAGATTTCTTCTTTGAGCTTCGAACCTACTTTGAAGGTTGGATTAATGAATTGGAAATCGATTCATTTGAGAAATTAAAAGAACTTATGCTTTCTGATCAAATAAAGAAAAGATGTCCTCCGGACTATAAAAATCATTTTTTAGATATTTGGGAAACACTAAATGATCCTGTCTTGTTAGCTGAAAAGCTGGATTTTTATGAAAACATAAAGTCGCCTCATCAAAAATTAGTAAAAACTCCAAAGTCGCAAGAACTCTTTAAACCGAAACTCTCTAAAAATGCTAGTGAGCAGAACTTCAAGAAAACCCAATTTGCTAAATATGAGAAATCAATTCCATCGAGTTCTCAGAACATTACTGGTTCTAATTCAAACAGGCCATCCCGACATGTAGAGAATTCTGTTTATTGTTATGACTGTGGAAATCCTGGCTTTATCAAATCTAAGTGTCCAAATTGTTCTTCAAGGAAAGACCATTCACCGGTTAATGCTATACAAATGTTTACCTGTTTTACCTCTCCAGTAGCCTTAATTTCCATAGAAGTATATGAAGCTTCAGGAACAGTTTGTGCTGACACAGGAGCCAATCAATCAATTGGAGGAGAATTGATGTTTAATTTTTTAAAGAAGCGTGGACAGCAGTTCACAGAGATTGACCTTGCTATCTGTCTGGCTGATGGTCAACAATCAACATCAGTTGTTTTGAAAACTACAGTGCCGATCACAGTGCTTGGCCGAACTTTCCTCACTGAATTACATTTTCTCCCACATGCTAAAGGGAATCGCACTCTCCTCGGAGTTGACTTTTTGAGGAAATCAGGAATTGTAATGGATATTAAAAAAAATTCCTGGTATTTTGGGGATAAACCGAACTGCAAAATACCTTTTGCTAAAGATCTCCCCATACCAACAAATAATAGCCCTGTCGAAATCAATAATAGTTATTGTCCGACGAATTCAGTAACTAGTGATAGTTCAGTGCAAAACAATTCTGTTGCACCTGAGACTAATTATCCTTGTTTACGCCAAGAAGAAGGTCAGAATCTTGATGCGAAATCGAGAAATCGCTTAACTGCCTTGCTTAATGAAAATGAAGATATTTTCCGACTAGGGGGAGAGCCAACTCCTTATGTTAAGCATTTTATTGACACAGGTGACCAACCACCAGTTGCATCTGCACCTTACAGACTGTCGTCAAAACAGAAAGAGCTCTTAAATAAAGAAATTGGTGAACTTTTAGCCAATGATGTCATAGAAGAATGCGAATCGCCTTATGCAGCACCGGTAGTTTTAGTCCCAAAGCCTAATGGAAAAATCAGATTGTGCGTAGATTACCGAAAACTAAATTCTATAACCAAACCTGACAAGTATCCACTTCCGGTTATGGATACATTGTTACATGATGCAAGATCCACTGCTTTTATGTCTACTCTTGATTTAAAGTCTGGATATCATCAAATTGAAGTCAATCCTGCTGATAGGGACAAAACTGCATTTGTATGCCCTTTTGGTACTTTTAGATACAAAAGAATGCCTTTTGGTCTCAGAAACGCCCCAGCAACTTTTCAACGACTTATGGACCAGTTCCGAAATGGACTCCCTACAGTTAATATTCTAGTATATTTAGATGATATATTTGTATTGTCAGAAACTTTTGAACAACATATTCAAGACTTGAAGCTGGTTTTCGAAAGACTCCGCAAATTTAAATTATGCGTAAATAGAGAAAAATGTAAATTCTCATGTGCTCGTGTGAAATATTTGGGATTGTGGATAACTTCTAAAGGAATTGAAGTAGACCAAGATAAAGTTGCTGCAATTCAGAACATTCCTTGTCCAAGAAATATTAAACAATTACAATCCTTTTTGCAGACCTGCTCATGGTACAGGAAATTCATCCCGAATTTTTCCGATATTGCTAGACCCCTTAGCAATCTGACAAAAAAGAATACTGTTTGGAAATGGAGTAAACAAGAGCAGCAAGCCTTTCAAACTTTAAAGCAATGTCTGGTAACTCCACCCGTATTGAAGCAAGTTGATCCCACTAAACCTTTTATCATCCGGACGGATGCAAGTGCTTACGCCTTAGGTGCAGTTCTTCTACAGGGAAAAGATCTTGCAGATGAAAGACCAATAGAATATGCCAGTAGACTCTTGAGTTCTGCTGAAAGGAATTATTCGACAACTGAACGAGAAGCTTTGGCTGTTGTTTGGGCCTTGAACAAATTTCGAGGATATATTGAAGGTGCTGATATTACTGTAGCCTCTGATCACCAACCCTTAAAGTGGTTAATGACTTTATCGTCACCCACTGGAAGGTTAGCCAGATGGGCACTTCAAATTCAGTCCTATAACTTGAAAATCGATTATTTTCCAGGCAAATGCAACGTCGTCGCTGACATGCTTTCTCGACCTGAGTGTAATGATAAAGACACTTGTGAATTACGAACTATTGTTATTGATGTCCCATCAAGAACAGCTGCTGAACTTAGAACTGAACAACTGAAAGATCCTGAACTGAAGAAGATCATAGATTGTTTTGAGGATACTGACAAAAGTGTTGATTTTGCAAATTGGACGCAAAGGGGATATGTCTTAAATCAAGGAGTACTCTATCGCTACTCTCCACATTCTGAAGAGGATGAAGCTCAATTGGTTGTCCCATGTCATGAAAGAGAGAACATTTTAAAACTTCACCATGATGCTCCTACAGCTGCTCATTACGGAGCTGATGGAACTTTTTCTCGAATATCATCCAGATATTATTGGACAGGCATGAGGAAATATATTACTGATTATGTCAAGAATTGTGAAGATTGCATAAGATATAAGGCAACGAACCAAAAACCTGCTGGTCTTTTGCAGACACCTGTTCCTGCTCAACGTTTTGAAAGTATAGCTGTAGATCTCTTTGGACCCTTACCAGAATCGAGTGAAGGTATGAAGTGGATCTTCATCGTTGAAGATTGCACAACCAAATGGGTAGAGTTATTCCCATTAAAGCGAGCTACTGCTAAAGAGTGTGCATTAACACTACTTAATGAAGTCTTCTTAAGATATGGATTACCCCGTCGTTTAATAAGTGACAATGGTACACAGTTTGTTAGCGCCATCATGCAACAGTTGTGTTATACATTAAAAATTAATCAAAGTCTAGTTCCTGTTTATCATCCACAGGCAAATCCGGTTGAACGTAAAAACAGAGACTTGAAACCTCGTTTGGCAATCATGGTAGGTAATAACCATACCTTATGGACTGAGAAATTACCATCCATTAGATTTGCATTGAACACTGCAAAATGTGAATCTACAGGTTGCACTGCAGCTTACCTGAACTTTGCCCGAGAATTAAGAACTTTAGATGATGTTACAACTGATCTACGGTCTGTCATTCATAATGATAATTTTGTTCCAGAGTTCACACCTTACTTAAAACGTTTTGAGAGAAACATGTCTCAAATTAAAGAAAATATTGAGAAAAGTCAAGATCGTCGAAAGACATATGCTGATAAATCACGTAAACCGAGCCCTAACTATAAACCTGATGATTTAGTTTGGGTAAAGCTTCACCAGTTAAGTAAAGCGAACCAAAGTAGAACTGCCAAGTTTATGCCAAGGAAAGATGGACCTTATAGAATTTTATCCCAGAAATCACCCTCATCCTTCGTAATAGCTAGTTGCGACAAACCTGATGAACCTTTAGGTGTATACCATGCATCAGCTCTTACACCTTTTAGAAATGCAACACAGAACCAATCTCCTGTGATGCCTTTAAAGAAAAGAGGTCGACCTCCCAAACAAACTCAAACTGGACCTCCCAGGCAACCTTCAAATGTTAATAGCAATCCTGACACAAGTGCCAAAGTATCCAATATCACACCACCTCGCCGGGACGGTTTGAGGCGGTGTAGGGGGAGGATGTAGCAGTTGCATTATTCTCGCCTTCTCTTTTGGATATTAGTTAACTTCCCTTTTGGTTACTAGATGGCAGTGCGTGATTACGTCATCACGCGCGCCATCCCATAATGCTTTGCGCTGGTAGCAGGGAGAGATGTAACTCCGTCCTAGGCAGCGGTGTACTGGAATGTCTTTGTGTTACGTGTTGTCTTTGCGTGTTTGTACATAGTGTGTGAGTATGATGATTAAAAGGAAATGTTTCCAACAACATTCGTCTCGTTGCTTCCATGCACGGACACCACTTAATCTACATACCACCACAATATTTAAATTAAACATTTACAAATTAAGAAAATTATACTACATTAGAAAATATATTTAACACCTCCAGGATATGATTACTTGCTAATGCAATAAGAGCGCAATTGAAAAGAAAAAAAATGTCACACATCCTATCTGTACAAACTTTACCGAAATGTGATAAATACCTCACCCACCAAACGCATGGCAAAACCGTGTAAATCGTCTTCTATTTGACTAAAAGAGTCAGGGGAAACAAAACAGATCTTTTTCACTGACCGCGTTTGCAATGAGAAAATACAACAGGTGCTTGGTGGTATGTCTCTGAAACCACCTAAAAAGATGTCAAGTGTGAACTTTTCTTTCGCGATTTGATTTGAAAAAAATGTGTATGTTGTAGGCAGCTTTCATACTAAAAATTTAAGAGTGCATTTTGAGTTTGTATTTTTGTTTGCTGAAAAAATAAATAAAAAATATTGAAAATATAGAGAGAAAAACTTAAAAAGATGCATTTTTTTTGTACGTAAGAGGAATATAACATAATAAGCTGGCATCAAGAGGGAATTATTAAAGTTAAAATATTATTTTTAGAGCTTTTTGTTTCGATTAGAAATCATTTTATATTATTAGAAATACTTTCTAATATTTTGTACTAAAAATTATTAGAAATATTTTCGTTTAGAAATAATTTTTAGAAAGGGGTGGTTTTGCTGTCATTCAATCGCGCATCAAATCCTGAAATTAGTTTATTCCACATGATTCTTACTTCATCGTATTAAATTGTTTTAATCTTTTTGTTAACCTGGGTTGATATTCCTGAAAAATGAGGCCTTTTTTGTTAAATGACAACGATAGTGGTTAAAAAATAAATATATTGCATTATTACAATCCATTTATCTAAACGGGCTGACATTTAATTCATGCACATACTATATTTATTTGCATTTTCTCGCTATGTTATCAGTGTAAGAAATTCAATTTCAGTCATATAATATTTGCAGAAATAGAAAGGGTAATTCCCTTTCATACTCTTTTAGCCAAAAGTTGCTGTTTATAATGAATGAATACGATTAATTAGAAATTAAAAAAAGCTATAAGTTTAGCATCCTTCTATTAAAGAAATTTAAAAAAATGCCTTGAATAAAAAGATTTGGCTAAGATTCTAGAAATTTTTGATTTAAATGAATTTCGTTTTAGCTTTATTTACACGCAATAATTTTTTAAAAAAATATTTTCCTACTTTTTTGTTATTGTAAAATGTTCATGATGAAAAGTATCAGACAAAAGTTGGCGCTTGCTTCACATTTGAAGCCCACTTTAATCCGAAAGATTGAATGAAAAATTCCTGTGTCTGAGTCAGATGAAGCAAAGTATCAACTTAGATAATTGATATCTCCACCAAAGATCACCCCCGAGATTAAGACGAACCAATGGACGGCCAGCAAAATCAAAACACCAAAGTGATAGAGAAATCGAGTCGAAATGGCTTATTTGCGAAATTGGTTCCAAAAGGATATATGACGATTCGCTATTTCTACACTTCGCAAGCATGTAAGTGCTTTTCATCCGTTTTCATTATGATTGATAATTACTTAATACAAAACAATCAGAAATACGAATTCAAAAATTAATTTATTTTTTTGAAAAATACCAAACCTTTCAACAGTTATTAGATGAGCTTTTGAAATGAAACTGTTTGTCGTACCCATGACTTTGCTTGTTTCTGTTTATTCTGAAAGCATTTAAAACAAGTTATATATATATA
>JAOUZG010017793.1:287403-308422 GCA_026289955.1 Argiope argentata | reverse complement strand
TAAAATGTAATATATATATATATATATATATATATATATATATATATATTACATTTTATGAAATATTTACAATTGTTGTTCTCATGTTCCGCTTTACAACAGAAGGTGGTCGGTGCAGTAGCTTCTGAAAGTATAGACCCCTGAGCATCCGAAAAAACGATCACCTTTGACTCAGTACCAGTAGTATAACTTCAATGGGTATATAATGAAGAACTTTGTGACCAGGTTCGAATTCACAGCACAAGGAATGCAAATCCCACGCCCCAACAACCAGGTTATCCTGACCTAACTATTACAGCAACTATAAAGAACTATACAAAGACGAGAAAATTGGTTTTTAATTAATTAATAAAAAATAATGAATTAATACTTGAAAAAACGAAATTAGCATCATATGGCATCCACTACATGTTTTAAAAAATTGACTTGAACTTGATTGGATAAATAAAAAGTATTTTATTAACGACTGAAAATGTGAACTATATATATATATATATATATATATATATATATATATATATATATATGAAATCTATCTGAACGGGACACAAATCTATCTGAACGCATAATTTTTACTCTAAAAACCAAAGAGAGGAGCTAACTGGGCTGGATTTTGAAAATTGAAAGATTTTTTTAAAAATGAATAAATAAAGATGAAAATT
The DNA here is from genome assembly GCA_026289955.1 of Argiope argentata. Classification (NCBI taxonomy): domain Eukaryota; kingdom Metazoa; phylum Arthropoda; class Arachnida; order Araneae; family Araneidae; genus Argiope; species Argiope argentata. The sequence continues at coordinate 307,760 of JAOUZG010017793.1, read as the reverse complement.
TTGCTATGCATATTTCAATGTATCATGTCAGGACATAATTTCTTGAACGACAAAGCACCACGTGCTCGCGCAAGTTAAATTTTTTATTCATTTTAATTGGTTCGTTGAATGAGTCACTTTGGTATTGCAAACGATCAAAAAAAGTTGTCTTGCATTTATTGTGTAAAAAAATATCGTATTTCCTATTTATTTCATTTCATATTATTACGTGCTCAAAATGACATTTCTCTAGATTTTATTTTCTGTAGTCACTAACTTATTTTTTTTAAAATCAGAGCTCTTGTAAAAGCAATAGCAATGCATTATTAAAAGCTGATTTTTGGTGATGCTCGTGCGGATAGTAACACTTTTATTTTTCGTCCTACGGATTTTTGTTGACGCTAAAAACCTCATCCCAAAAACATCATGATCTGGCATTATAATAATATCAGAAGGGTGGGGAGGGGCGTTGTGAGTATTAAAAATACCTATAAATGAAATATAAATTATACTAAGGGCTCAATTAGATCAAGAATAAATATTTTTAAATGGTAATTTCGAAAAATGCTTTTCAATTTATTGAAATTTTTTTTACCTAAGTAAGTGTAATGAAGAAAAGAAAATCGGCTGAAGGTGGGGGAGGGTAAATATGTCAGAACAATTATTGCGTTAATTTTAAAAAATTCTACTTAGTTGAAAAGTAATTAAAATATTCTTAGATGACCCAATTTCCTTTCAATAAACCAGAATTTAAAAAAATGATACAGATATTGATCTGAAATATTTTTCCAATCGTACACTCTGTGTAGCGCGTACGTTAGCATTTCCTCTCTGATATTAATAGCATTTATTTAAACGCGAAAACCCAGAGCCGGGTTTTCCCTCTGTCTTTATCCGGTAATATATCCGGGAGCAAACTTAAAGGTTTCTTTTGAATAAGTTTTTTTTTTGTCTATTTTTTATGACAGTTTGATTCGATCGCATCCTGCATTCAGAAATCCATAATATTTCTTTCAAAAGAAATAATCGCTTTATAAAGCTGATAAACAAATAATATTTTGAAAGCTTAGAAAAATGAGGTAATAAAAACCTTAGCAAATATTTAGATACTACAACAAAAGCATAAAAACAATAAAACATTAGGAGCAGAAAGAAAATATTAGAAAAGTTAAATTTTAGGGATAAAATGGTCTTGTTCTTTTAATTAATTATTTTTATAAATAAATTTACTTTTTTTAAAGTGATTTTTTTATAAAAAGGGTGATTCTTATCGACGTTAAAAAAATTACGATATTTGATGAAATTCTCGAATTTTAGAACTTTCTGAATAGGAAACAAATGGAAAAAATTATTACTCAGTAATATAGCATAATAACTGAATTGTAGCGGCATCCTCGAAACTCTCAAGCCAAGGAAATACCTTCCCTTCCATATAATAAATGGGAATCTTGTGAAAGGCCGTGCATGCTACGACTACTCAGATTTTTATTTTCAATCTCGTACATGAGTACTTTGTGCTTAGTAGTATAATAAAGAATAAAGAGTACTCATTACGGATGTTATCTTCAACCCATTTGAAACCAAGATTTGATACCAATTTATAAAAACTGTCCTCAACAACATAAGTAGAACTTTATTCATCGAAAGATATTTAGGAATTTTATTTATCTGAATCATTGCTCTTTTTATTATTAGAGCTTGTGTGAATGAAAATGCGCAAACCGATAGATAACCAATTATTTGCTAAACTTGGATCAAAATTTGATATACTGGTCTACACCCCCCCCGGGGGCATCTCTTAATTTAGGATGAGAATCTTTAGACAGAGTGTTTGGTTCTCGCCACCCTAGAGGATGCACGAAAAGGTGGGGGTCTGGCTCTTCCCATCGATGCTCGCCAGTGTTGCCGTAATGGTGGCCTGATCCTTCAGTTTTTATTCGTGTGCCTTCGAGGCATCTCTGAAAGTCTTTGATATGTCTATAAGGGTCTAAACATTAGATGATAAAATTGTGAACAAAATTTCATTTATCTAGCTTTTTGCGTTTTATAGTTACTGTCATCATTTACACACGAACTTTCTGAATGCATATTACCTTCAAAATTTGATAGATATAGATAGATATCCAAATAAGGCCAGAAAATCTCATATGAGATTTCATCGTCTACCTCAACGCGTTTTTCACAGCTATCGGGCTCACAGATAGACAGACGAAAATTTCTAAAATGTGTTTCACCAACTTGGGAGATTATAAGAAGAGAGAAAGATCAAAATGTCACGTTCGTATTTTTTTTTAAAGATTATACTATTTCTTCTTTGTAAACCAAAAAATAAAATTGCAACAAGTTGAATGTTTAAAATTCAGTGCAAAATTTTTGTCTCTACATTTTTAGATCAATATCGAATTGTAGATCAAATGATCGCGAATGATTTGTCCAATGATTTGTATAGAATGTGACCCAATTACAAACAGCGAGAATCTTATACAGTGGAACCTATTAAACTAGCATAATTCTTTCCCAAATTTTATTCATAATGTGAAACATTTGTTAAGCGAAGCTATTTTTTTTTCACGAAAAATCATGTAAAATAAGACAATGCATTCCATTCAGAAAAAATACTAAACAAATTTTGTCCATCTATTGGTGACCCTTTTGAGTGACAGGCACACAAATGTATCACCTCTTCCCTTCAAAGTATTATGAATAAAATTCGATGTTTTGGTCGCATACTAGATTTCATCCTTCTTGGTGAATAGGTTTATCATTTATAATTAATGTTCATAGACAAACAGACGTATTCGGAAAATTGTAAATTTTGGATCTGAGAAAATTTAAAGCATGGAAAAAGAAGCATCAACTTCTCGAGTTCCCTTTTTTTCATCATTACAATATATTTTCTTCATAAAGGAAAGAGTCAAAAAAGAGCAAACTAGATGCATTAAATTAAGTTTCAAATTTTGAACTTTAGCAGTCAATGGAAGGAACTACTAATATTCCAAAATGCATGTTCGATTTTTTTTTCAACTGTGCAACAAGCTCAATTTGACACGAAACATTTCAATTTTCTGTATAATTCATACTGCGAGAGCATCTATTTCAGAATATGAAAAAATATTTCGGATTTTATCTAATTGTTTCTCCTCATATTGTAAAGTGCTGAGGAAATTTTTAATAGAGAAATCGATTTGTGTTTTTATTTTTAAAACCTGAACATTATTCTGTTCATTTTTATATGGAAGAAAAAGAGAAGATGAGCCTTACTTTTTCAATATCATAAGCTTTTTAAAAAAAATTTTTTACCACGATTGTGTCATAATTAGCGATGAAACATTTTTTAACCACTTCGCATATAATAACGTGTCTGACACGCGCATCGAATAACTGAATTTTTATTTTCAAGCCTGCAATTAAGCCACTGAATTAAGTATTTAAATACGAAAAAAATCAATATGAAACGATTTGGTATCCCAAATGCTCCATGTATTATTTAAAAAAATCAAATTAACAATAAATGACCAAAATACGATGAGTTATCTAATTAGAAAGTTAAATAGATTCGTATGTCAAGTGGTTAATGATACAACGGAACATAAGAGAGTTCAGAAAAAGAATGGTTTCTGAATTTCATTTATTTATCTATATTTTAAAATTTCCGATTGAATCTTTGAAAATTTAAGAAACGTTGCCAGAGCAAAATATTGATTTTTACTTTTAGTTGGTTTAATTTTTACTTTCTCGAATACAAAAGATATTACAAAAAAGTATTGCAATTGTCAAATCTCAAAGTATTGCAATTTTGAGATTAAAGAGGGACCGGTTCGAAATCATCTAGTAAAGGCACGCATGCGCAGAAAATACACAGTAGAAAGTACTTAAGAACTTGCTATTGCCCGCTCTGTGAGAGCATGCGCAATCTTCATTCCGAGCCTAATGCGACCAGGAGTTGTATATCTATCAGGTGTGAACTTTCTGCAGCATAGAAACGCTATGATTCAAAAACACGATGACTTAAATATATGAAATTTGGTATGGGATTTTTTGACTACAAATGTAGTGCAGGGTCAATTTTTTCTTTTTCAACTGGTGGTGAAAAATGCATCTAAAACACAAATTCGATTTTGTGGTACTATTAACCACATGCCGTGTATTAATCGTCCCCCTACCCGTTTAGCATTACAGTGAATTCAGGGACCGACTTAGCCTAATTGGGACCCAGGACAAAAACTTCTTTGTGGCACCCCTCTCCCAAAATTTAGCTGAATTCTGCCCTAGAAAGCCACGGATTTACGAAATCTGGACTTTTTGTGTTCGTACGATAGATTAATGTAGAAGAAAACATAAAATTGAGGGATTTTGCACAGTACTGATAATTTTGTTTTAAAAAAAGTTCGTTGAAGAAGGAAACATAAAATGAGCTTTGTATTTGATGTAAGCGCATTCTCTATCGTGACAAGGTTTTTGAAAAGTATACGGGGAAGTTTTAGGGAGACAACTCCAGGTGGTTTTGTTTAAATTAAGTTAAGCTATTAACAACCCCTTTCCCTTGTAAAGAGAGGCTGCGCGAGCTAAAATACACCGGCTCGAAGCGATTCAAGTGCTCTTAAAATAAACATCACTTATTTAATGCAGTCGTCAACACTACTACGTTACTCGGATTTCGATGTGTTGAAAGTACTACTAACTTCTAAGCCATAAAAAATAAAAATTTATTGCTTTATTCATCATCGACTGTTCGATGCACATTATTTTTAGCAAATGTTTGATAAATGGCAATGTTTATTGATAAATCCGCTTTATGTTTCATGTTAACGCAACTGTCAGTTTAAAGGCTTTGAAATCATTCTGTAAGAGCTAAATTTGAGAATATTATAGAATCATATGTATATTTTTTAGTGAAAGAATGATGGGAATTTTTACTATTCTATCCTATTTTTAAATACAATTTTATGTCAAAAAATTTTTATAGTGCTAACTATTATTTGATTTTTGCTGAAAAATTATTTTAATTTTGTTGAAATGTTTCTGCATAAATTTATCCTCCTTATTGACTTCGCTCATTATTATAAACTGTATTTAAGATGCTAAAATATTTTTTATTGACCATATATATTCATTTCTTTGTGTGTTTTTGAAATTTAAATTATGAAAATGGCAGGGTTTTCGTACGGATAATGCATACAAAAGCAAGTATGTCAAACAATTTCCCTATTTCGCTTTTTTTTTTTTCGCTTTTAACTAAGCTGATTTTTTTTTATCGTGTGAGAACATGGTGTTGTGTGGGTGAGAAGATTTTGATGTCACCGAAATTTACGTGCCAAAAATATTTTTACCTGCTTTTACCTGCATTCTTTTACTATTATATATGTTTCTTTGACAACAGATGTGTTTTTAAAGGGCTGATGTAGAACTTTGACATCATAGCTGTTATTTCATTTCAAAATCGAACTCCAAAACTTTGTTTGAAAAATTACAAATGAAAGTTTGAAAAAGTTATGTGTGTGTGTGTGTGTGTGCGTGCGAAGAGAGAGAGAGAGACCAATAAAGGTCTCGTGATTGATTGAAACTGGTTTAAATTGGTTAATGACTTAAATAAGATAAATAACGACAAAATAATTTATGTTCTCACACATAACTTTAAATTTACGATCAAAGATTTAATTTTAATTCCTTGTTTTGTTATAATGCTATTTTTAGATAATTTTGGGGGCTTTTTATTTTCTATAGTAAAGTATTTTTGATTAATTTAAAAAGATCGATGGCAAAATTTTAAATTAACAACCTTCTAAATTCTTTATTAGATTTTCAGGTGTAAAATTATATTTTAGGTCTGGTAATATAATAATCTAATTTAACCAAGCATCATTAATTAAAAGGTTAAATTAGAAACAATCATTTCCCCCCTTTTTTCAGAGTATATGTCGCTTATTAAGAAAAGTGGACGAAATTTTTTAATTTAAATTTTTGTATTGCACAAATCACATGTGTTTTCCCCTTCAAATCGTAATTTATTCAAGCAATTATTTAAAATATTTTAAAAGGTCGATATTTTTAATTTTGAAACGTATTTATTTCCCATGATTGATTTAGTCGAAGTAATCTAGGCCTAAAACTTATTACTTATTATTAAACTTATCTACGTAACTAATCTAGGCACTGATTACTTTTCAAAATGAACTGATTTTAACGGATAGACACCGAATTCAAAGTTTTGCAATTATAGTATTAATAGTTAATAATTTTAGTTTTAATTTGGAAAAAAGAAGAAAATAAATAAAATGTAACATTTGTTTCAAAGATAATTCATTGCAAAGAGGGATTTGATTGAAAAAAGCGGAAGCTTTTCTCTGTCTTTTTTTTTCTCAATAAAACGGAGGGAAAAACGAGAAAAGAAAATTTTTGCAAAAGGGAGAGTTTTATATCAAAAGACATTGTGTCATATCTTCATTAGTTGTTCAATATACAAAGAGTCGAACAACATCGTTAAGACGTCATAAAAATGTTGTTCGATATTTTATGCTAAAATTTTGCTATATCCACAATTTTGGTTGAGGCTTTTAAGAAACACGGATTCGTACAACTTTGCTTAAACTATTCAGTAGTAAGATGTAATGGTAATATTGAAGAAGTATAAATTTTTGATTTGGGGGTAAAGAACCTCATGACAAGGTAAAATGCTGTTCTATGTATTGTAAAGACTTGGCCTTAATCGGGTCAAATGAAATGGTAGCGTGTTATACACAGAGGGTTTATTTACAGCTTTACACAAAAAAACACATCATCTAGGTTAGATACAGGAAATATTTACAATGGATTGATTGTTCGACAACTTTGCCGGGAATTTACAAGCTGTCTGCGAATTCGGCTACTCCCTGTAGCTCCAGAGATCTGCGGATTACTTCCGGTAGATCTTTCTAACAAACTCGAGATCACGTGGTCTCTTAAACCTCAGCACTCCTCGCAGCTCGTCTCGTCCACCGGATCACTTGTTTTCTTTTCTCCCCTTCTCTCCTCCTTCCTTTCTCTTGGCTTCTCGAATCCCTTTTTAACGGTAGCGAAGCTCCACCTCTCAGGCTGATATTGGCGCGCTGGAGATGCCGGTTGTCCAATCATTCTACTCCCACTCGCGCCACCATGTCGTGGGAAGATTTCTGAGACATCCACCCCTTATCAGAACCTTCCCAGCACCCGCTGTTCGCACCTGGATTCTTTCTTCAATGGGTTCAAAGAAACACTAATTTCGTCAACGGTCGTAAACAGCATCTGCTGTTTGTTATCGGAACCCTTCCCAGCTGGGGTGGTCCATAGACGAAATAGTCCCGTCTGGTATTTCGACCCGGTTCACTGCTTTAATGAGCCGAAAAAATGTGTGATCCCTTATCTGTCCTTCTCAAATTCTAAGAACAGGAGAAACACAATGGGCAACAAAGGCTGAATAGCCTCACCGCTGGATAGAAGTATCATTGTTCGATCATGTGTCTCTTCCAGCAGGAGACACAGTGGCAACTTCCTTACAGTATCTGTGATTTTGTTATGTCGTTTTGAATACCCTGCAACATCATAAAGATATAATAAGAACATTGTTGGGAGTTTTGAGTTAATATAAACTGTTCTTGAAATACCTGCTCATATGAAAATAAATATAAAAAACGAGAGTTTTTAAACAGGCAATTTGAACAAAAAAAAGATCCTATTTTAGAGACTTATTCGGTTTTAAGATGTAAATAAGTTACATATCTTGAAGACATGAATAGGTTTCAGGTTTATACAGAGTTTTCAGGAATTCTTCGACGTCGATTCTAATGCATCGATCCAATTCTTGGTTTTCGATATTATTACTAAATTCAAACCTATTCTTCAGACTACTGGTTAAGATTTCGACTTTTTAAATTGAGGCTAAAGCGATGATACTGCAGAGGCTCGAGGGAGAGGAATGTAATAATTGAGTCGGCATAGATTTCGTATGCCTTTAGTGTAAATATTTGCACATAATTTTCAAAAAATCTTTTCGTTAAATTCCATTGCCACCTATGTTACGTCTTCGCTGATTTTCGAGTTAAATGGGAAGTCATAGGATATTTTTAGGGCTCTTCATACATAAAGCTTGATTTTGTTTTTGATTTTAAAACGCAGTCTAATCAGAAGATCTTTAAATATTGATTTTGAAGCTGTTTTGGCAACCTCTCAAAGATTTTGATCTCATTCTCTTATTGCACTTTTAGTATCATCGTTATTAAAAATTTCGATTAGGGACAATTTTTTTCCATCAAGAACATGCCCAATTTTCTTCCAATTAATGGATAAATTATAGCGAAATGTCCTGTGTGAAAGGTAAATATTACTGGAAAGGGTTATAATTCAAAAACTTTGGCATTTTAATTTCGCAGTGATAGGGCTTAAGAAAGGTGAAATTAATGCACTCATCTGCATAAATTAAGGATAATGCAAGTTCAAGAAAAGAAAGAGTCAGAAGCAAAACAAATATGACTTATTTGCAAAGCCTATTTATAAAACAAAAGGTAAAGTTTTAAAAAAAGTTATTATATGTTTTATGTCATTAAAAAATTTGCGATTTTTTGCTCCCTCGAGCAAATAAAAAAACGTATTTACAAAAATCCTTATTACGTAACATTGGTTTTTTCCCCATTTCTCTTTCATGGTTGATATGATGGTTAATACATATTATGTCTTCCAGACAATGTAATACAGTTTGCATAACGCCTAGGCATGCTGAGTATCAAATTATCAATCTGATCTTGGGGAATATTACACCTTTCATCAATAAATGCTCCTCGAAGTTCCGGTAGACATGTAGATGATTGATGGACTGCACATGCTTTACTGTATTCAAGTCCGATGAGAATACTGGACACTCCATACGGGTGATATCCATCGATCTCAGGCATTTGTTTACGAAGTTTGCATGATGAGGGTGGGCGATGTCATCCACAAACACAAATTATGTGTCCATGTCGCCTCGAAAGAAACGTACGTGTTGTTTCAGAATGACGTCCCGATATATTTGGCCTGTAAGGGTTCCAATTTGAGCATACAGGTCAGTTCTGGAACCCATAATAATTCCTGCCTAAACGAGAAATCCTGAATCCGACATAGCGGTGTCGTTCAATGTTATTCTCTTGCTGATAACGGGTATCTGACGCTCTCCATATAAAAGTCTGGTGAAAATCAGATCGAAAGCTAAACCTGGATTCATCGAAAAAAGTCACACAAGCCGTCCACTGTTGCTGCGTCCACAATGCATGCTCTCTACTCTAGGCTACCGTAGGAGACAGAGAGTGGAACCCATCTGACAGGCCTACGACCATATAGGTCAATCTGCCCTAAGCGTCTGTACATGGTCTGCCTTGAAACTATCGTACCAGCGGCTGAAGAGAGCAGAAGAGACAGGCCTGATGGTTTGTTCTGAGCGTTTCTTTTGGCAGTTACTGCCAAATACTGGTCATCATTCGTCGTTTAAACTCGGAGGAGTCCTGTACTGTAGCGTGTACTCACATTACTGTCATCTTGTAATCGTTGCAAAAGCTTGGAGACGACACTTTGGGCGATTCCAAGTTCCTCGGATACTTCCAGCTAGGTACGTTCACATTCCGGGCCGCCTATAATTCTAACACGTAAGAAATCATTCAAATGCGTCCTTTGTGTCATAACTATGCTTTTATTACACTGAAAGGCTCATAAAGCGCTTTAGAACCATTTAACTTCTTTACCTGTATTCTTTTTACATCACGCTCTAACATTCTAATCATTCTGAAGTACTATCGGTGTCACTTGGTGGCTTCCTGCAATTCGTATATGATTTTTGAAGATGTATGTAATCACTTTACGGGTGATATAAGTATTTTAGAATTCGGTTTTCGCATGATTCTGAATTATCCTTAATTTATGATCATGAGTATAATATCTGAGCAACGGGAATATATAAGTATGGAGTGATATGAATTTCGGATCAATCCCCTATTACTACAAAATTTCCAACAGCATTAAGATATCTTCATGAGATCATAAATATGCTGTTAGACATTCAAAATGTCGGGTAACATTTGGAAGATTTCAAACAGTATTTGGTGCTAATAAGTCCCAATTTAATAAATGATTTTTCAAAACACGTTCAATTTGTACATAATTTCACTCCTACAAGACACTTAAATTATTATAAAAAGATAAGATAAAATGGTTTATTGTATATTGGGGCCAATATATTGTACATAGTTAAGATAGGAATGTCAAAGGGAAGGAAGTTGATAATTTTACAGGTATGAATATTCAACTATTGCATTAAACTAAACTGCATCAACTAAATTAAACCAGTTTGATCAATTTACTAGCAGTTCAATTAAACAATTGACTTTAATATTGGACAGACAGGGCCAACAATTATGCATATACATAGATTAACAGGGTGACTCTATGGTTATGGAACAAACTTTGAGAGATACTAAAGCTTACTAAAATATACATTTTTGTACAGGGATGTATCGTCAGAAGTGACGTTTCATAAGTAACGCTGGAAATCACTGCCACTATCAGAGAGGGAGAGAGAGAAAGTAGCCTCCTCGAAACTTTAAGTATTTGTAGTCTAAATTAAAAGAATTTGTAGTGATATATATATATATATATATATATATATATATATATATATATATATATTACAATTTAATCAACTAGAATCTTTTTGCACTGCCTCATTATTTGATTCAGCAAGATGGAGCAACTTTTAAAACCCGAAAGGTTCGATACTGATCCTACATGTGCGAAAGCTGAAACGAGGTGGAAACACTGGAAAAGAACATTCGCTAATTTTCTCTCACAGGTAAACCCTGTTACGGATGATAACAAACTTCAATTACTGTGTAGCTATGTCTCCTCTAATGTTTTTCGGTATATTATTGACTCAGAAAAATACTCTGATGCTATTGAATTACTCGATTCGCTATACATCGCCAAACGAAATGAAATTTTGGCCAGACATTGCCTAGCATCTAGAGCTCAACAAGCAGGACAATCTTTCGACGAATATCTCCAGATATCGAAACATATGAGCAAAGATTGTGAATTTAAAGCGGTAACGGCCGATCAAAATAGAGATGAGTATATAAGGGACGCTTTTATCCGAGGAATTAAGAGTTCGCGTATGCGTGAAAGACTCTTGGAAAACACCACCATTACATTAGAAAAAGCCTATGATCAGGCTAGATCACTTGAACTAGCTGAGCTACATTCCGCATCTTATTCAAATTTGTTCAATCCGACTCCAGTTGCTGCCATCGATCACACAAAGGATAATTTAGAAGAAACCCAATGGACTTCATCACCGAAAAATACTTTTTTTTGTGGAAACGAACACCACCCAAGGAATTCTTGTCCAGCCAAAGAAGTTATCTGCAGAAAGTGTGGCAAGAAAGGGCATTACTTAAGAGTGTGTAAAGCAAGACAAACACGGCCAGCCACAAATACTACAGCCTCTACATTTCTTTTGGCTTCTGCTATAGCAACACCACATTGTCTCCAGAAATAGATAACTGAAGTGTTAGTAAATGGAATAAAATTAAATGCCCTTATTGATACTGGTAGCTCTCTTACTTTCCTGAATGAACGTCATGTGAAAAAATGCAAAATTGTCGTAAAACCATACTATGGTAAAATAACCATGGCTAATTCATCCTTGACTTCGGATATTACTGGATGTGGTTTACTTACCTCAAAGATGCAGGCCCATACAAATTTTAATATTGAAGTGCTAATCATGAAAAATCTGTGTGCTGACTTTCTGATTGGGCATGATCTCCTAAAGAGACATTATTCACTAAAAATTGAATTCCGCGGTGACAGAACGCCCCTTAAAATATGCTCATTGGCTACTGCCAGAATTCCACCTGCATCTTTATTTACAAACCTTACACCAGATTGCAAACCCATTATAACTAAATCAAGACGGCATACAGATGCAGAAAATATTCATTGCTAATGAAGTGGGAAAATTGCTCAAAGAAGCAGTGATTGAGCCTAGTAACTCACCATGGCGTGCCCAGGTTTTTGTAGTAAAGGGAGAAAATCACAAACCGAGAATAGTGGTTGATTATTCACAAACCATTAACATATTTACAATGCTAGACGCCTACCCTCTCCCAAGAATAGATGCATTAATTCAGAAGATATCTCAATATAAAGTATTTAGCACCATTGAGCTCAAGAGTGCCTACCACCAAGTGCCCATTCTAGAATCCGACAAACAGTATACAGCCTTTGAAGCCGCAGGAAAACTTTTTCGATTCCGGAGAATCCTTTTTGGGGTCACTAATGGTGTCCCAGCTTTTCAGAGGAACACAGACAGCATAATTAAAGATGAAAAACTCGAAGGCACTTTTCCATATCTTGATGATGTAACTATCTGTGGTCATGATCAATCTGAACATGACCAAAATTTGAAGAGATTTTTGGATGTAGTGAAAAAATATAGCTAGACAATAAATCAGGATAAATGTAATTTCTCAACAAAGTGTATAAAGTTCATTGAAAATAAGATTATTAAACCTGATCTCGATAGGCTCGCACCACTGATGAACTTACCTATACCAAATAACATGACAACCCTTCAAAGGAATTTGGGTATGTTCGCCCACTATTGCCGTTGGATTCCCAGATTTTCAGAGAAAATTCGGCCCCTTACGAAAGGAGCATTCCCTCCTTCTGAAGAGGCTAAGAAAATATTCAGTTCTCTCAAAAAAGGTGTAGCAGAGGCCTCGTTCTCCGCTATTGAGGACAATATACCTTTTATAGTTGAAATTGATGCTTCAGAATTCGCCATTGGGACAATTCTCAGTCAAGCAGAACGTCCCATAGCTTTCTTTTCAAGAACATTTAATGTAGCTGAACAAAGACACTCTTCAGTGGAGAATGAAGCTTATGCAATTGTGAAGTCTTTGAGAAACTGGAGGCACTACCTGATCGGAAGACATTTTGAAGTCATCAATGATCAGAGATCAGTCAGTTTCATGTTTGATCAGCATCACTCCAGTAAAATAAAAAATGAAAAAATTATGAGATGGCGACTCGAATTGGCTAACTTTAAATTTGATATAATTTACCGTCCAGGAAAACGTAACACAACTGCGGACACAATGTCAAGAATTACAGGAGCAATATATCCGGAGACCGGAACAAATCTTAGAGGCACGATGCTTTATGTCATCCTGACATAACTCGGATGTACCACTGGATTAGAGCTAAAAATTTACCCTTCACATTAGATGACATCAAGAGAGTAACTAATTCTTGCTCTTGTTGCAATGAATTAAAACCGCGTTTTTACAAGAATGAAGGGCATCTAATAAAAGCTACTTCACCCCTTGAAAGGTTAAACATAGACTTCAAGGGTTAACATAGACATAACTATGTTATGTTAACCCTTGAAGTCTATGTTAAACCTTAGTCTATCATAAACATAGAAGTAGAAGTCTATCATAAACATAGACTTCTACCTCTTCCAAGAATCGCTTCCTCTTGACAATAGTTGATGAATTCTCAAGATTCTCATTTGCATTTCCTTGTAAAGATATTTCTGCTTCTACTATTATAAAAGTATTGACGAATGTATTCTCCCTCTTTGGGACACCGGCATACATTCATTCAGATAGAGGAGCTTCGTTCATGTCACATGAATTAAAACATTTCTCAACTCTCTGGGCGTTGCAACGAGTAGAATTACGGCGTACAACCCTAGAGGAAATGGGCAAGTAGAGAGATACAATGGTATTGTATGAAAGACGGTACTTCTAGCCTTGAAATCAAAAGGTATGGAGACAGAACGATGGGAAGAAGTCCTTCAGCCAGCATTTCACTCTATCAGATCACTGCTGTGCACAGCTACAAATGCTACTCGTCATGAACGTATGTTCAATCATCCCAGGATATCTTTTAATGGTCGTTCTTTGCCTACATAGTTGACCCAACCAGGTCCGGTTCTAATGAAAAATCACGTGTGTCATACCAAATATGATCCAATCGTGCAGGAAGTGGAACTAATTGAAGCTAATCCAGACTATGCACATGTAAAGTTGCCTGATGGATGGGAATCAAGAGTTTCTATTAGACATTTGACGCTAAAAAATGACTTAGCAGTAAGGCACCCCGGGCCAAACTTACACCCACCGCAAGCTGACCCTGGAGAACAGTCACCAAAACGTGCACTGTGTCCTCCGAAGAACGTTAGAGTCATTTAAGAAGAAAATCAAGATACAGCGGTACCAAAACTAAATGGTCTTCCTGCCGACGATTCTGGACAATCATCTACTCAGAACGCTTCTTATTCCGGTCTGAAAAATAATAAATGATGGTATATCACCAAGTTGAAATATACGAGATTCCAAGGAATGACGAGAAGTTTGTCCTTTTAAACAGTTTATTTGTAACAGCAAACTTAACAAGATTTAACAACGCACATATTCTAAATAAAGACATATAAACAATTAATCCGAGTAAATATTAATTTCTAATTATATTCCGAGACAAGGTATATTCGGTAAGCCATTCTAGAAGCTACCGTCATGAAAAAAAAAAACCATATTACACGCGCACACTCACAGATGAGAGCCGAAAACTTTTACATGCATATACACATACTTACGATACCACGTGGGTTTAGCGGTTAGCTCCGCCCACATATCAAGTGATTAAATTCGTTTCCAACAACCTGCCCCCGGATGAACCAAGGGGGGTTCATAAAAAATCCGAGTAAATATTCTTGCATAACATGAAAGTTACCTGGTAAAACATATGCACTATTAAAGAAACATGAAAACATACAAGTATATCAATTAACTAAAATTGTACAATATATAATATTCAGATTTATGGCAGTTAATATTCAAGAAATTAGGCATAAAGTTAAGAGTTCATGAATACAATTTATACACTTTAGTCCAGTATTTCCAAATTATACAACAGTTGTACAGGTCGCCTGATAGTTGCAGACTCAGTTTTTAATTTGCAAGCCCTCACCTTGCCATCTCTTCCAGGAAATAATTCAAGTATTTTTCCTAGTTTCCAAAAATTACGAGGTAAATGATCATCTTTAATTAAGACTACATCGTTAACCTTAAATTGAGAGCAGTTTTTAGCTAAACTTGAATGGGCCGATCTTAAATTTAGTAAATATTCATTTTTCCACCTGGTCCAAAAAGATCTCATTAATTTTTCACGATAATTAAAAGTTTTAATGAAATATTTCCTAGAAGAAAGATTTGAATCAAGGTGAAGTTTTACAGAGGGCAATGATGTTATTCTCCTTCCTAGAATGAAATGAGCTGGAGTTAAGGCAGTTGGTTCCTCCGAATCACTACTTACGTAGGTGATTGGTCGAGAGTTGATCATGCCTTCTATTTCAATAAGCACTGTTAACAATTGATCAATAGTGAGACACGATTTTCCAAGAGATTTACGTAAGGCAGTTTTGACAGTACGAACCATTCGTTCGTAGAATCCACCCCACCAGGCGGCTCTTTCCACTATAAATTGCCATTTAATACCGTTTTTAGAGTAGAAGTCTTGCACATCAGGATGATTAATCACTTTCCAAATTAATTTAATCTCCAATTCTGCTCGTTTAAACGTGCGAGCATTATCAGAAATCACCACAGAACACAAACCACGTCGAGAAATGAAACGACGGAATGCGAGGAGGAAAGTGTCCGTAGTCATGTCACCAACTAATTCGAGATGAACACTTCTTGTCACAGCACAAGTTATCAGCAAAATATACTGCTTTACACTGGAGTCTTTCACGAATAGGGGACCTGCAAAATCAAGTCCTACCATAGTAAAGGGAGCTGACTGTTCCACTCGAATATCTGGAAGGGGCGCAATCACTTGACTTCCTGGTGAAGAATTAAATCTTCGACAAATAGTGCACTTTCCTAGAAGGGATTTGATAGTTTGTCTGGCCTTTAAAATCCAGTATTTCTCTCGTACTTGCACTAAAGTATGGGACACACCAGAATGAAAAACTCTTTTATGGGATTCCCAAATTAATAATTCAGTTAACTTAGCCTTGGAAGGGAGAATAACAGGATGCTTTTCATAGGGAGATAAATACGATGATTTTCCTAGTCTTCCTGTAACTCGTAGGATACCATTGCTATCAAGAAAAGGGTTTAAGCATAATAATTTTGAGTCTTTAGGCAAAGGTTTATTGTTCTTCAAACAGGTTATTTCACTGGAGTAAGAATCATTTTGAACTATTCTTACCCAATACAGTTCAGCGTACAAAAGTTCGTCAGATGTAAGAGGACCTTTTTCTGTGCTTTTCTTTTTGGATAAATTTACAAAACGCAATACCCAAGCAGTCACTCTTAACATTTTTAGCAAGCAGCTAAAATTTCCTGGATCCATAAGTTTTTCGTAAGCTATAACAGAGCTAACTATAACGCAGGATTTAGATTCAGATATGATTTCAGGATCTTTTGAGTCGTATTCAAATTCTTTTGCTTTAGGCCAAAGATTTTCCGCTTCTTTTAACCATTCAGGACCATGCCACCATTTATTAGAGATTATCAAATCCTTACTGGCTAGTCCTCTGGTCAATAGGTCGGCTGGGTTATGTTTCCCACTACAATGCTTCCAAGAAATGGGATCGGTAATTTCCTGAATTTCTATTACTCTATTAGCAACGAATTGTTTGTATTTGGATGCTGAACCTTTAATCCAGTGGAGAACAATTGTCGAGTCACTCCACAATACAAATTTTTTTATATCCTGGAAAATTCCCTTAAGATATTTCACCATACGAGAAGCGATTATAGCACCCATTAGCTCAAGACGAGGGAGAGTTAACTTTTTAATTGGAGCTACCCTAGATTTCGACATTACAAAACTAGTCTCAAAATTTCCGTTAGAGGTTTTGTACCTCAAGTAAGCCACAGCTCCATAACATTTTAAGGAAGAGTCAGAAAAAACATGAAGTTGAATATCTTGATTATTTATAGCATCTTGGTTAGGGAAATAGTATCGAGGGATCTTTAAATTCTGCAAATCTTTAATTTCGTTACACCAATTTTGGAAACTCTCTTTAATTTGTCCATTAAAAACTTCATCCCATTCAATACCAAGTTGCCATAATTCTTGTAGTTGACATTTTATACGGATTGAAAACGGTGATATAAATCCGATAGGATCAAATAATTTGGCCGCCGTATGAAGCACATTTCTTTTCGTGCATTCATTATCATTTAAATCTGACAACAGGGATTGCAAATTAAGTCCTATTGTATCATCTAAATTGTTCCATACAAGCCCTAATATTTTAAGGGGAGAATCAGTGTTTTCATTGATTTCAATATCGGAATTAGTATTTCGCCATTCTTCTTTTAATTGTTTAGAATTACAGTCGAATTTTCTCATATTCATGCTTGCGTCTTTTAATATTGAAACAGCATCGGAAGACAATGCAAGAGCTTCTTCAACCGTGGAACTCCCGTAAAAGAGATCATCTACGAACAATGATTCATTAAGCATTTTATAAGCGAGAGGATATTTATCTTTGTACTTTTTAATATGCGTTTTAATAGTAGCAGCCAAAACAAAGGGTGAACAAGTAACACCGAAACAATGTCTATTAAAATGATACAAAGTTATTGGTAGCGTTTGGTCACAGTTTTTATAATAAAAGAAACATAAATAATTTCTATCCGATTCAGAGACTTCAATTTGCAAAAAGGCACGCGCAATATCTCCACAAAAAGCAACCTTATGTTCCCTAAATTTTAATATAACATCAATTAGATTAGGATTCAAATTTTCTCCTGAAGCAAGACATTCGTTTAAACTTATGTTCGTCCCGATTTTACTACTGGCGTCATAAACTATTCTTGTTTTTGTGCTGGAAGAACTTTCTTTTAATACTTCTCTATGAGGCATTACATAACCAACAGAACAATCATCAGAACACATTTCTATAATTCCTGCCTTAACTTGTTCTTTCATCACTGCATTATATTTTTCGAACAAGGATTCATCGCGAATAAATCTTTTTTGTAAACTAGAAAATCTCTTAAAAGCAACATCTAGATTATTGCTAAGATTATATTTTAATTCTTGCGATTTCCACTGCAACGGGCATTCATAACGTTTATTTTTTATCTTTAATTCCTTTCCGAAGTTGGATAAAATATCCGAAGGTTTCACTTCCTGTGACTCATCTTTTAACAAAAAAGAATCTATATGCCACAGCGAGGATAAATCGTTTTCAATTATATTACAAGAGAGGTTGAAAACAGAAGTATGATTTTTTATTGCTTCATGAGGATTAAACATTTGCCCAATTAACGTATCGCCAAATATTGTGGGTTGAATGAAAAGATTCTTGTTTATCTTCCTTGCTTCACCAGACATTGCATTACACAAGAAATCGGCGCCTAGGAGAATTTGAATCGGTGTTTTGGATTCCTCGTACGAATCGGCGATAAAACAGCCAGCTGGGAGAATGTTTTCTAAATGTCTGGGATTAATGTTCGAATAGATATTAGCGGCGGTTATTTCATCTGATGCCAAAGCTTCTATTTTGATGGATTTATAGGGAGGATATAAACTAGTTAAATTTAGAGTCACTACATCACAAATTTTTTCCATAGGTTCTTGTTTTGAGAAGGTATATATCAAAAGTTTCTCTTTTCGTATCGTTTTCAAATTTAAAGATTGCTTTAAATCATTGCGAATGAAAGTTTTCATAGATCCTGAATCAAACAATATTCTAGCAATTAACTTTCGAGAATCATTACCTTGAACTTCGACTTTAGCTGTTTGTAGCAACGTTACATAATTGCCGGGTTTATTTTCAGGATTCAAAACAGAAGTCATGATTACCTGCTTTTCGTCGGTTTCTACTTTAGATTCGCAATTAGAGGGATTTTTATTTTTGTTTTTCGGGCAAAATAAAGCATTATGTTGCGAACTCTGACAAGTTTCGCAAGGAGTAATTTTAACTTTACATTGGGACATCAAATGTTTATACATCATACAACGATAACAAAAACCTTCTTTCTTTAATTTGTAACGTTTTTGCTCATTTGTTAAAGACTTACATTTTAATGCAGGGTGCGAATCACAAGAACAAAAGATACACACATTTTTGACAACTGTGTTTAAAGCAGCAGATGAAGGAGTATTATTTTTAAATTTATTAGACTGTTCCTGAGAATAGGAATTTCGGGAATATTGCTTAGAATATTCTGGAAATTTATGAGCACGACCGGCGACAATATTCGCAGATTCTCGAGATTCAATCTCAAATTTTATGAACTTCATTAGTTCTTTTACATCACCAGTTTTATCAGGATCTCTTTTGCGATGATATTCTATAACTAAATCTTGGGGCATTTGCTTCAATAAAATTGGAATCAATAAATGTCCGTAATTTTCTGAATCAATTTCCATCGCATTTAAATTTCTAATACTTATTTCGCTTTCGTCATGTAACCTTCTTAAGCCTCTGATATTAAAGGAGGATTTGACTGGTTCAATTTCTAATAGCCTATTTATAAAATGACTAATCAAACGGTCCTTTTTCCCATATCTATCTTCCAGAAGATCCAAACATGCTTTATAATTTTTTTCTGTTAGGGAAAACCCAGAAACAGTTTTAAGGGCCTCTCCGGACAAAAAGGATTTCAAATAAATAAATTTGTCGACATTACTTAAAGATTCATTGCTGTCAACCGCGCTCTTAAAGCTGTTAAAAAATTCCAAAAAGGTGCTGGGATCTCCACTAAATGTGGAAATTCTTAATTTTGGCAAATTAATAGAAATTGCAGAATGGTTAGTTTCTACATTAACTGGACCATGAAATGAGGGAGATGAATCAGGTAGTTGTTCGGTTCTAGTTTCAATTTTACATTTAATTTGAAACTTAACTTCATTTAGCTTTTCATCATAATCAAAGGAGCTCTGAATATCAGTTTCGAAAGCTTCCTTATCAGTTATTAATTCTTCGATTTTACTATTTAAAGATTTAAGTTCTTTAAGTTTTTCCTCGACATTTAGTAAGTGCTGCGAAAGCTTATTTCGATCGCTTTCATTTCTTACATTACATATTTCTAGAAACGGGTAAATAACAGTCATGAGTTTCGTACTGGCAGTACGAACGTTTTTCCTTTTACTTTTCAATTTGTCGATAGTCTCCATCTTTAGCAAATAAAATTGGTACAGTACCTCTATTCCGGTCCGAGTTTATTCCTAATCCAAGAGAATTAATCCAAATTCTAATCCGACATCACAAGTAAGATTTTTGATTATCCAAAAGCATATTCCCGGGTTTCGGCACCATGAAAAATAATAAATGATGGTATATCACCAAGTTGAAATATACGAGA
>JAOUZG010017793.1:222058-245319 GCA_026289955.1 Argiope argentata | reverse complement strand
TGCAATCAACTGCAGAGGAGACTATGCAATCAACTGCAGAGGAGACTGTGATAGAGTCACCTGTGGAACGCATTCCAGAGGAGACTGTCATAGACCCACCTGTGCAATCTACCTCAGATCAAACCGTGCAAGAGCCTCCCGTGGAACCAATTATTAAGATAAATTTTGTAAATTCTTCTGAAGAGACTGGTCTCTCCAACAAAGTTAAAGTGTTTAATGTTAATATTAAACATCCATCTGGAGAAAGTTTGAGTGACAATTTCCTAGAACCCGGGGATTTGATTGTAAAATTTCACACAACCCCTTCACGCGTGTATTTTATTAAAGGAAAGGAAGACGCCATGTTTTGGATAAATGACTGTAAAAGATTATAATAAAAGTTTGTAATTTGTAAAAAAACTCTTTGTGTCTCAATTATTCACAACATTTGGCCCATGACTAAAAATAATGCACATAAACAGTAGGAAAAAAATTCTTGAACAACAACAGCACAACAGCAAAAAAAAATTTTTTTTTTTTTTTTAGTGCTTGAAAGTTTTTAGCTACGAGTTGCATCATCTTTTCAGTCACACTTGAAAAATTTTTTTAGCTACATGTTGCATTATCACCCCTCTTTCATTTGTTACAATTTTTTTTCTCAAGCAGCAATACCAATCTTGGGTTGTCCAGCTATTCCAATTACTCACTCCTAGCCACATTTACTATCGAGTGTCTTTTCATATTTGGACTTTATCGTTGCACATTATTCCCATTCTTGGAAAGAAACGAGTTTTATTTTTGGCACTTGAAAATTTTTTAGCTACTAGTCACCACTATTTCATTTGATTCAATTTTTTTTCTCGCGCCAATCTTGGGTTGTTCCAATTACTCACTCATAGCCATATTTGGACTTTATCGTTGCAACCTTCCAAGAAACGAGTTTTATTTTTGGCACTTCCGGGTTGACGACTATAAAAGGCCGACGAGTGCAGCAGCAGGCATCATTTGAGTTTCAGCTCTTTCACTGGATTTACTCTCTGCTCTCTGCTCTCGACCAACGATGGATGCGTTTCCAAGACAAAAATCTTCGAGCCTAGTGCCTGTGTCACACCCTGGGAAATGGGGGCCCTTTGAAGCCCTCATGCAACAGGCCAGGGTGATTGCCTTCATCTCGTTTATGGATGTGGTGACAAGTAGAATCTTTCATCACCAAGTGACAGACTGGCCCAAAACATCGCTGCAAGTGGACAATTTCAAAAGGACCGTGTTGGAAAGTAAAAAGGTCAATTATTTTGACCCAAAAGTGAAATGGTCTCGAGTGGCAAAAAAGCTTAAAATCAACCCGACCCACGAAAGGAAAAATTCAGACCAACGCCTGAATTTCAAGTTTGACAACGTACTGATTGTCAAACAACTCTTTTCCTTTGGATTGTGGACGGTGCCTCGTGGAGAAGGGCACGTCTTTCAAACGACGGACGTGCCGATGCTGATTTTTCATCTGCCTGAAAAAAGTTTACTGTGTCAACCGAGACCGAGCACGATGAGGAGGAGTTTTGTCGAACAAGACCAGTACATGTTCGACAAGTACATCCTCCATCCAAATTCTGTATATGTGGTGCCACCCGAAACCAGTTATTTAATTTTAACTGTCCAAAAGACATTGTTTGCCGTGGACGTGATGGCGTGGGAAGATGTCAAAGGACTTCAAGACTTTCGAACCCATCGGAAGTATGTGATACCCGCTTATAATTTGCCTCCTCCCACGCCAGCACACGAAATGCAGGCCCCAGAAATGATTGAGCCAGAGAAAAAGAGAAGGAAGAACCATCACGTTGCTCTCCACGAGCCTGAACCAACAAGTTTGTTTCCAGACTCGGAGCCAGAAACAGTTTTCCAGGCGCCTCAACAAACCTTGGATCCAGAGCCAGAAACGGTTTTCCAGGTGCCTCAACAAACCTTGGAACCAGAGCCAGAAACAGTTTTCCAGGTGCCGGCAGAAAATGTGCTAATTTTTACAGACGCTGAAGAAGACTGGTTTAACACCTTGCAACAAGATTGCATTCCTCAAGAAACCATTAATGATTTCTTGAGGAACTTTGAACAAGAACTATGCCAACAGGGCCCGGCTCATCGAGTTCAGCTGGACAGACCTTTGAATCATCAATCACCAAACGTGTCTTTGGCGAGGCCTCCACCCCCGGACAATTATTGGGGATCATCGCCCCCAATATCGTTCGAGGACATTTTGGCTCAAGATGATTCGGAGGCTATCGACATGAGGACGGTGGATGCGAGTGTAACAATTCCTAGGAAAACTCATGTTTTTACACCTGGGACGGGGCCATTAGACTTGCGACTCTTGTAAATATCATGTATTTTTCTTGTAAATATCATGTATTTTTGTTGTATGTGTAAATAAATTGTGTGTGTTTTTTTCACAACTCTGTTTCATTTCTTTTGCAAACATTCAATATGTTCTTGAAGCAAACTCTGTTTATTACTCTTGCAAACACGATCAAACTTTAACAATTGATTCAACAAATAATATCCAATTTATTCTCAACAAATCCCTTACAATCTTTTCCCCAAAAATAAACACTCAAAGCACACCAAAATATCGTCTCCAATCATAAAAAAGGACACTTGACGTTGATTCATTTCAACCTTACAAACATTTACTTTCCCTTTCCCCACTCGAAGCATTTCATTTACAAGTATGGATGCAACAAAAAAAAAAATAATCTTAAAAAAGGTCGTTTTCCACTTTTGGCAAATTTTTCTTGGGGTTACGGTGCTCATATATTTTTTCGAGCAACTGTATAACGATCACCTTTGATTCAATTCCCCCAGTGGTGTAACTCCCGACATAGAGAACGTTGCGCCCAGGTTCGAACTCGTAGCAGAAAAAATGCTAATCCAACGCCCTACCAACCATGTTATCCAGACCTAACAACTGCAACTACTATAAAGGCTAGAAAATTATTTTTTAATTAATTAATAAAAAATTAATGAATTTAATATTTGAAAAAACTGTATTAACCTCAAATATCATCCAATAGAAGTTTTAAAAAATTTACTTGAGCTTGATTGGGGAAATAAAAAGCATTTCATTAACTATTGAAAATTTGAACTATATATATATATATATATATATATATATATATATATATATATATCGGGAGAGTTTGAGCTAATTTTAAAAACTGGAAAAAATCAGTGATCTGTACTGCCCCTTAAAGTAGTCTATGAATTTAGTATGCGGTGAAGGCTATTTAAGTCAGATAACAATCCTCGAGTTGAAATGTCTCTTTTGCTTGATGGTCATGTTAGTTACTCGGCTACTAACCTTAAGATTGGGAGTTCGGGCCTAGAGTGATCCACTGCCGCCGTAAATATAACTTTATATATGCATAGATTTGGAACTCTTTTTCCCACTATGATTAATTTTGTATGTAATAGTTAAGATAAAATAGCCCACCTTCGTCAATGATATGATTTAATATAATATCTTGAAGAAAAAAACATGTTTCAAATATTGTTAGTGGAAGCAATTGTTGAAAGATATTTAGGGAATTTCAGGATTGAGAATCAAATTTTGTTCTTAAACTAAAAAACATGAGTTTTTAATTTTTTTTTATATATACGTCTGATCACTGTCCCGAAAATTTTTGATTGAGGTTGATGAACAAAGGAGGGCACAAGAGTAAGTCTCGAAAATACTACTTTTATTTAGGACTATGGCTTCAAAGAAGTGATGATTTTCTTACTATTTTTTTGAAATCAAATCCCCCCCAAAAAATTAAAAAAAAAAACTTTATTTACTTTTACAAAATGTGCATATCGCACAGAAGTATTAAAAGAAGATCAGCATGACAAATTAACTAAGTATAGCAATGAGGTTATATGCATATGAAATATGAGTATAAAATATTTTTTATACCGTTCTTTCGTTTATAAATCATACAGCTTTTGAAATTTTACTCTTATTTTGATTATATTTAGAAATCTATTGAGTTTGAAAACATTATTTGATATTATAAAATCATTTAAGTAAAACTCCTGATAATGATTCTTTGTCAATAGCTAAATAGCGTTTGCTTAAAATTTTTTAAATCCTTATTTGGTTAGTAGAGATGGAAATAAAAAGTTAATTTGCATGTGAATAACCGATGTCATCTTTGGCATTTCTATCCTTTGACTGCAACCGGTTGCTTACAAGGGCACAGTAATTTGACGTTACTGTCGCGACTGATGGTCTGAAATACACTTAAAACTTTTGTTGCATTGGATTTCCTTCATGCTGGACGCTTCAATGTGTATCGACTTAGCTGTAAGTAATTTTAATGTTCTATAAAAAGTAAGAGAGCTTTAAATCCGTCGCATCAATCCTAATAATTGATTTAAATGGTGCTGATCGTTGTGCTCACAGGGTCATGATATTTAGATCAGGAACTTCCTTTCTTGTACTAGAATCTGATTTGTCGAATTATTCCACCAACTTTTTTTAATCTAGCATAAATTAAATAGAATATATTATTTTGACAATTTTTGATGGTAAAAACTATTTAATGATATTAGTTTTACAAGCTTGCATCAGCTAGTTATGACATTGACGCATTGTGAAATTTGTAACACTTCATAGCCAGACATGTTTATTGCATTTAGAAAGCGAATATTTAAGAACGCTATTACATGTTTATTAACGAAAATTTTAGTTTCTAATCATATAAATGTAGTTATGAAAACCATAGATAAAGAAAACTGCCCTAAACTAATAATTTGCATAATTGTTATCCGATTCAATTGTCGAATGTTTACTGTTATCGGCATTTATGAAATATGATTATAAAACTTATTTTTGAATTCACAAACTTTCAGGTTATTTCAGTAACATATGGAAAAGGTTTTTTTAAAATTATTTTAAAAAGTATTTAATATTGATGCTCGTTTTTATTTCGTAATTTAAAGAAATACAATTAATTTTGGTGTATATTTCTGCGCAAATTTTAATATTGTACATTATTTTGCAATATTACTATGAGATAATTCCTGTAGCTCTTGCTAATAAAAAATTACCAAAATATTTTCTAACTTTTATTATTCTGTTATAGTTGATTCAACTGGGAATTATTTTTATAGCATTTCTTTGCTTTTATTGGGCATTTTTATCACATGCATATTTATCTTCTGCTCTTTAATTTTTAAAACAAAATGTGATTACGTTTTCCATTATAATTTCAATTGCTCTTATTTATTTCAATTTGACTTTTTATATTTATCTTAATTTTTTTAAATAGGTTTCCTTAGTTGATATACCAATGTTAGTTATTCATACTTTTGTCTTCAGATACTTTTTGTCTTCAAATTATACTAAATATGGTATTTTTAAAAATAAACATTATCAATTTAATTTTTTTTCTGTCAAGCTTAATTAAAAATATAAGAGCTTTTTCTCTGTTACTGATTTTTTCTTTTTTTGTTATTAATTTTGTATTTTTATAACTGAAATCTTTTTCTTTACTTAAGTCATAAATGTCATCACCAATATTTCATTATTTGAAAAATTCAGTTTATAAATGTTTGTTATTTGAATGATTTAAAAAATTTTGCAGAATTTAAACTATTATTTTCTCACCTTGTTTTAAGATTGCATTTTTGTTACTTTTCCGTTAGCTGGGTAGCAGCAAAAAATCAGCAAAGAAAATTTGGTAGAATTTTACATTATTCAGCAATTTTTTTTACTACTTTAAAACCACTAAAAAATTTGGCAGAATTCTTCATTATTTGGCAATATATACTTACTAGTGCCTGGCTAACAAAAAAGTACCTTAAAATGAATCGCCACTTAAAAATTATCTATACAGTATAACTGTAATGAATTTGCATACATATCTTAAATGGATCTACTTTTTTGAAATGTTATTAAAAAATTTCCCTTTTTTTATATTGGTTGGGGTGGTGTGGTGGTGATGTCTTTTTAATTACAAATGAGGAAAATTGTTATCAACTGTCTGTTTTTTGGAAGTTATATTATTAATTGTTTTGTTTAATAACTATTTTTAATATATCATATCATGCTATTACATATTGCATTCTTTTCTCAAATATTCTTGAATATCTCAAATATTAGGAAAGTAAAATTGCTGAATAAACTGTCTTTCAATTTTTTTTTCAGAATAAAAATAAAAATACAGTATTTATATTAACTCAGAATCTGGAAACTAGGACAAAGTTTTGTTTGTAGCTATATCTTGGTGTATAACCATATAGAAAAGATATTGAAGAATATATGGCCGTTCAGGAGATTTGGGTACATAGCTGCAAATAGTATGGTTATAATGTTTTGTTGATAAGTCATCAAATGTAACAGCCTTTTTCAAAAGATTTCTCATGATATTGGTTAGCCTGAAATTTTTATAGGTTTGACTACAATTTTTTCACTATTGAAAAGAATTGGGTATAAAAATCTGTTTTTACTAAATGTATTCCCAGAAAATATATTGAAGATTTCTGATATCTCTTCAGAAATGAAGAAACTTACAGTATTGATATGTACTGTGTATATTAGCTGTGTAAATTAGGGTACTTTTCAGTTAGCTGGGCAATAGCGAAAAATCGCCAAATAATGTAAAATTCTGCTAATTTTTTTGTTCTGATTTTCAATCAAAAAGTTGCCAAATAATATAAAATTCTGCCAAATTTCTTTGGCAATCTTTCACTGCTGCCCAGCTGACAGAAAAGTAGTAAAATTGGATTAGAAAATTTTTGGGATAACAGACAATGAAGTAAATAATATAATATTTGATAAGAAATTTATTAAAATTCATTTGTATTTTTGATATTTTAGTAAGAAAGTAAATGTTTTAATCTATTAATCTCAATTGAATGCAGAATTTCATTTCTGAGGAATTGCCTGTATTTTAAAAATTCTATTTAACTATATAGCTACGAATATATCTTTTTATTAGGAGTGTATCCTGTTTGTTATGATCAGTTAAACTAATTTTTAATCAATCTTCATTTTTGTTAACTTATAAATATATTGATAGTTATTTAATTCTAATTTAGGAATTGATCTATCTATATTTCATTTCTTACATTCATCTTTTTACATTGTTGACAAACTGTTTCTAACTTAATGTGGATGCTCTTTTTGTACTATTTATATTTTATAAGTTATGCTCGTAAATTTCTTAAGCAGATGTGCAATTAAAATTTTTAAAAAATGAATAAGAACATAAAAAATGAATAAGAAAATGAATTAAAAAAAAGAGAGAACAAGTATTTGAGATTTAGTGTAGATTGAAACTTAAATTTTATTTTACTAATCTTTTATTTATTCTCTTATTTTATAACTGAAGAATCTTGAGTTTCTGTACATGTGGGTTATTATTATAAACCAAGTTCTGAATATTAATGAATTGTAATAAGTGAATAACATCATTCAAATTAGAAATATTTTATATTTGCCAATGAAAAAAATCTTATCCTAATAATAATAGTAATAGACTCGCATTTTGTTTTGTATTGGAATTTGTTGTCATAACTTATGTAAAAAATATTACTGCTAACAATATTTAAAAAAAATTATCTTATAAACCTCAGTAAGTTAGAATTTAATCTTCAAAAATTAGCAGATATTTTGAGAAACTGATTATTGTACTTATAAAATTAAGTACTCTAAGTTGTATAATTATAGATTTGATTTGTTTCAAACTATTTTATAATTATATCTAGTTTCAAGGATAGAGTTTAAAAAAAGTCTTTACGTAAAAGCAGTTTTATTTAGTTTAGGAAAAAGTCGTGAACTAAAAAAATAACATATAAACTCAATGGTTTTGTTTATAAAATTGAATATTTTATCCAAATTTTCACGTCCTTTAAAGGAATTGTTTAGCTAACAAATGTATTATTTTAATGTATTGAAATTTGAAAATTTTATTTCTATCTGTACAGAAATAAGTTAAGTTTAAATGATCTAGTAAATTAAAATTATTTGTTTTTGTTTGCAGGTTATTCCAATTCATCCTTTCTTATTGATGGAAGTGCTGGTAGGGAGTGAGGAATATTGCCGTGCCCAGCACAAATAAGCATTATCAACACTAGTGAAGGAATTAAGTGTATATATTGTTTTTATCACTCTTCCAGATTTCATCTACCATATGGGTTAAGCGACGTCCACATCTATTGAAATTTTTACGTTAGGTATAGCTTGAACAAAATTTTTTCGCAGTGGAAAGTTGCTGCTATAACTTTGTAAAAGACAGAAACAAATTTTTTAAGCCGTACATTTTAAAGGTTACCAAGTTTTCTAAATTTCTAGTATTAAAAAAAGAACACAAGGAATGACCAGTATGAAGCAAAAATCCATGCGACCCGGACCATCCGAAATTACTTACAAGACCATGAATTTCTTGATAATGGATCGGCCAACTGACTCATCCATTCCTGCCTTGATTGAGGTGAGCAAATATTTTGAAAGCGTGTTTTTTATTATATAATTTTTATTGTGGATTTGTATGCCGGTATATTATATCTGTATGCTTAGACTACAAATTTAAAATTTAATGAATAAATTTTAGGTTGTTCTCTAAAATTATTTATCTGCTGTTCCTATTGTTCTAATTATGTTTAGAGTTGTAAAATTTAAAAATATGCTTGACTGTGTAAAATATTAACAATTGACCTGGTAACCAAGCCTGCCGAATTTTTAAATAAATATTAACTAGAAAAACATTGCTGGCATTTTTGCTGGTCTTGTATTTAGACAATGAGTTCAATTTCATTAACTGTTATTCATACTGTGAGCAGTATGTTTCAAATATATTGTTAATATATGTTGTGTGCAGTATAGTCTTGAAATCTGATTAATTCCATTATATAGGAACTGAAAAAGAGGAATGTAAAAGATGTTGTGCGAGTATGTGAAGCAACCTACAGTACTGAGTTGCTGGAGAAAGAAGGAATTAAAGTGTGGGTAAGTCAAATTCTGAATTGGTTTTTCTTTATAAATCTTTCATACAATTCTTACCTTTGTAATGACAGTGCTAATTTTTTAAAAATGATTAAGTGTAATTTTAGAATTTTACTACTATAAATCTATCCTAAAATTTTAATTGTTTGTAAATTCTTTTCAGTAAAAAGTACAGTAGACATTATTATATTTCAAATTTAATTTAAAGAAAATCTAGAAGTTTTATGAGTAATATATAATTATCATATATCTTTATAAGATATGAATTGTAAAATCTTCATATGCACACCTTCTATTTCTCCCATACAAGATATTTTTTGAGTTTAAATGGTCTGATTTGATTTAATCTTGGAATGATCTAGATAATAAAGAAATCAAACTAGATGGTCTAGATTGAAAAAAATATGTGTTCCTTTTCTAGAATGTGTCATTTAGAAATTTAGGTATGTTAGATCCATTTTCGTGCCTATTGGAAGCAATTCCCCCCTCCCCCTATCTTCTTTTAACTGTCCTATTTGTAGCTGTCTTGAAAATAAATTTAATAGAATATGAAGAATTCATAACTAAGATGAAAATAATATTTATAATTTTGGTCTTTTTTATATAGTGAATCATTTTCCATATCTAATTTTGCTTTTTAAATGTATATATTTGATAAAAAGAAAAATATATATGTGAAGGGTTTTTAATAATTAGAAGAATGAAAGGAAAAAAAAGGTTTGATATTTGGAAGTGTTGTTGATTAGTGAAATCTTTTTAGATGTTTCGTTCAACAGTTAAGCATATTTTAAAACTTTTTATGCTTTATAGGGCACTTTTTCCATTAGCCATACGAAAAATTGCTGAAGAAATTTGGTTGAATTCTACATTACTTGCCAATTTTTCGCTGGCGCCCAGCTAACGGGAAAAATACTTTTTATACACCTGAATGTTGAAATTGTTTTCGATATTCAACAGTACAAAGTTAAAAAAACTATTTATTTTGTAGTAGAATAATAAATATAATATATCAATTAACATTTATTTGGATTAATTAAAAAATATTAAAATATGAGAATTTCAAAAATTTACTAAAACTTAAATTGCACAGACAAAATAGGCATTACATTGCTTCTAACACGTTAATTTATTAGCTTTCTAAAGATGAATAGTTTTTATTTCATATAAGTTTTATTTTGGATATGATTATATTGGAATGAAGGTCTGTTTCATTTATCTTCTGTTATTTTCATTTTTTTTCTTTTTCATATTTTATATTCTATATTTCGCTTGTATGTAAATTTTTTCTTGTCATTTCAATGCAAAAAAATATATTTAGGACTGGCCATTTGATGATGGATTTCCTCCACCTGCAAAAATTGTGGATGATTGGTTTGAACTTCTGCGCAACAGATTCAAAGAAGATCCTGACAGTTGTGTAGCTGTCCACTGTGTTGCAGGACTTGGACGGTAAATTTTCTCTTTTTATATTGTAGAGATAAAATATGTTTCGCTAAGTATATATTTGGTGCTGCCTTATGTTTCTTGCACATTATTTCTCTTGATACTTATCAACACTTTGCAGACATTTTAATTTAGAATTAAAAGAGCACAGATTCAAAATAAGGTATAGCATTGAAATTTTTAAAAATGTGTATTTCTATTGTTCAATATGCAATTTAGGGCAAATTATACCCAAACTCAAAATTTATGTGATCAAGCATAATTTTTTTCCTAAATTGGCAAGAAACATGTATATATTTTAAGAAATATATCAATATTTAAAAATCTTACATTTGAATTGAATAAATGGGGAAATATGTAAAACATTGTAAAAGAATAACTTTTGAAGAAGACATCTTGGACATATTTATTTCCTACTAAGGTCTGTAAATCTGAAATAAATGGAAAATCTGCAAAACGAAGATAACTGTCAGATATTCAGGATATGAATGGTAGAATCGGCCATGTCGCAGTTCTTGCAAGTGAAGATTTATTCTTTACACTGATATTTATTTATATCTAATGTGTTAAAAATGGGGATAATTTTAAAATAATATAGATGGCATGTTTATAAATGATAGAATTGAATGTGGTAGAAATCTATGATATGAAATTCTTCTTGCTAATAAAAATATACTAGAAAAGATTGGTTATCTACTTAAAATCAAATTTTAAATCCATAAGATTTATAATTAAATTTTTCTCATTTTATATTTATCTTAAAATAATTGCAATGAAAGTTTCCAGTATTGTTTATTTTACACTATATTAAGACTTTTTTTAAAGTTGATTATAAAATGCATTATGTTTTAAAGAGAGGGAGAAGTAAAAATAATCAACTTGAATTGTGCTACTTTATAAAGATCCTGATACTTTCCTAAAGAAAAATTCATTGATAAAAAATCAATTTTTAAATTAGTAGAAATTGTATTATGCTACTATAAACATTTTAATGTGGATATAAATTCTTTTTTTAGACTTTGAATTGCATGTAATTTGTCTTGCATTATTGAACTATCAAAACTTTAGTATTTTTCTTAAGGTGCTTAGTCCAGAAGTTTCAGAAAACTTTCTAAATCTGTTGGGGGGGGAGATAATAAAATTGAAGGCTGTTATTTTAAGGTATATGTGTAAAAATTGAATAGATGGGTAATTCTTTTAATAACCATTCTGTTTGATCTATAGCTCATGTTATTTTTACAATTTGTCCAAACATATTAAATATTGAGTTAATGTGAAAAGGCATAATATAAAGTACTTTATTATCAAACTAAATATTTAAAATTCTTTATAAAAAGATTTCAATATTTGATTTTTAAAAATTACTTTTACTTTGTGATAAATATTTACCTTTTAATACCTGTAAAACTATGTAATTTTATTTGTCTCATCCTATAAATAACAAATAAAAAAAACTCATTTTATTAATTGAATTAAAAGTAAGGTTTCTGTTTTTCTAGAGCACCAGTTTTGGTTGCTTTGGCACTTATTGAATTGGGAATGAAATATGAAGATGCTGTTGAATTGATAAGACAGTAAGTATATATATAACATTATTAATTCAATTAACTGCATTTTTATTTGATTTATTTTTGAAATAAATATTAACTTTGTGCTTAAAAAATATTAATGAGACTTTTTAGAAAAATTCGAATTTAGGCTTTGCCAGATCTGTTCCAAATTTTTTTAAAAATAACTTTGTTTTTCTTGAATTGTTTTTAGATTTTCTTGCTAATATTAAATATTTATAAGCAATTTATTTTCGACAAATAGCAAAAGGGAATTCTGCTTTCCAGAATTCTGAATGCTTCTTGTTTTATATAATTTAGGATAACAATGGTTTAAAAAAAATATTAGAATGAATATGAATGCATTGATCTTTACAGGATGTTTTTTAGGAACAGAATTATGAAGAGTTTGATAAATTGAAATTTAATTTTATTTTTCTGTACAAATACCTGTTACCATTTATAAACCAATGTAGATAATTTATAATATAACAAAACTCTGATTTTTCACTTTTCAGAAAAAGACGAGGAGCAATCAATGCGAAACAGCTGCAATACTTGGAAAAGTATCGTCCAAAGTCGCGACTTAAGCTGAGGAATGGCCACAAGCAATGTGTTATTCAATAAACATTTGTTATTTTTGCTTTCCTTTTGCAACTGGATCAGTGTCTATGGGTGTACTTTATTTCTCTTGTAGTTCATTTCTCTGTAGGTCCTCTCCTTCTGTGTTAATTGTTCTCCTCTTTTAACAAATAATGTATGTCCTTGCATGTTGTGCTCTTATCAAGTAGGCAAGTAGCGTCTCATCGTTTTAGAAGCTTCATCTGTACTTAGATTTCTGAATATTTTAAATGTATGTCAGTTAGCGAAGATGGGTATTAAAAAAAAATCAACAAAAGGGAAAATTCGCATTGTTGCTTTATGTTACCTTGTCTTTTGTTTCATTCTATCTTAAGTTATTGAATTGATGTGGAATATCTTTAGCAAACCTGGCTGTATTGATTCTCTGTTGAATCCGAGTTTCTTGAAAGTAATTGGAAAAGTAGTCTGCAATTTCATTTTTTGAACTACTTCAGAGACTTGTTTCCATTTTCTATGCAAAACCATCAGTTTTTACGAATTTGTAAATGACTTTTTGTAAACGGGAATAAAACTGTTTTGATATTTGTCTTGAATAGACTTTCTATGCAAAAAATGAAATGAATTGTAAAACCCCAGAGCTATACTTGTAATTTTTTGTGTAGATTGTAAACATGTTGTCAGCTTTTCACATTTAATTTGGATCTCTGTATACTGCAACATGTTTTGTGTATTTTAATAAAGATAGTTGAGTAAAAAACCACTGTCTGTTTTGTTTACTGTCATTCTTTTTTCGATTCAACTTTTAATGAATATTATTTTATATTGGTTAAATCTTGTTTGTAGTCTTTTTTGAACTGCAATATTTTAACAGATTAATATAAGAACAATAGTTTCTTAATTGTTTATTTAAGAACAATTGTTAAATGTTTTTTATAAGAAAAAGACATAGCCACCTTTCGGTATTGATTATAATTGTTCAATTATTCATCCTTACTAATCTTTTCTACAATACTCTTGTATTTTTTAATGTTTCTTCAAAAAAAATGTTAAATAAAAATATTTTTAATGAAGAAAATTAATTAAGTAAAGGAGATTGAAAGCAATATATTTTTTGTACCAGATTCTGTGTTAATTTTTTTGTGAAGTCTTGGTACACAATTTTCTTTCCAGACAGACATTTCAAAATGAATTGCTTTATAGTGAGAAATTTTTCAAGAATTTTTTATTTTAAATTTTTTTTAGCTAAAATTCATTTTTGTGTATTCTATAAAACTATCTTCCTATGTTGGCTTTTTACATATATACATTTATTGAATAACAAATGCCATATTTTTGTAATGAATTTGGAAGAATGACCCGTTTAATTCTAAATTAAAATTGGCATTCAGTTGTGTTCACATCAGACATTTGGCTAGTTTGAACAGATGAGAATTGAAAGTTAAATATCACAAATTACTCTGATTTTTACATCGTTACTATTTACATCACATTTGTGAATGAGTTAGTGATGTTTTCATGATTAGTAACAATTGTCAAGTGCATGTTGATTTTGTTAAAAACCATTCCAACTGTTAATTCCACCTGATTAATGCAATTTAAGTTTTACATAATTTCTTTGTTTTCGCATGAGTTCCTTAATTTCACCAAAGCTATTCTAATGTTAAGAGTTTTATTTGTATTCTCTTTAAAACATTATTATTGAATATATTTTTTTAAGTAACAAGCTTATTTGTGTCAGTTTTACATTTATTGATAATTTTATAAATTGTTTTTAAAAACTTTAAATTTGAAAGTATTTCAATATCTTTTTTAAAAAATCCAAATTATATTGACAGATTTACTGCTTGTAAAAGCTAGAAATTAGTACCTACCTGTAGTGGAAAATTTTAATTCACGTTTTTCAGATGTTCTGATAATTATATCAACAAAGTTTATGTTTAACTGCTTATTAATAACTAAGACATTAATTTTGATAAACAATTTTAAAATGTAACATCTATTCCCACCTTTTTTTTATTAATATAAATTTTTGCTCCTGTTATTAACAAGTATTTCACTGTAAAAAGAAGAATGTTAAAAAAATAATTTTTGTATGTTTTATGTTAAAAATATGATAAAATGGAATCGACAGAAATTTTGTTATATATTATGAAGTAGTATATTGTTACAAGCGGGCGAGCGACACGAAAACTCGCCAAAGTTGGCCACGTTTGGCGAGGAGCCTCGCGCCAGCTTGATTGGTTTGGCGAAAGGAAAATCTAGTAGCTGCTAGATTGTGCGCGTTGTTTTGAGAATTTCCGCGAGATTCAGGTGCACGCGCTTTTTCGGCTATATAAGGACGAGTAGCCGGTGTGAGTGAGTTAGTTGCTATAGTGATTTGATCGAGTTAGTTGAGAGTTTGCTCTGAAATAAAAAGTGTCTCGTTGGACTAAAGGATTTGTGAGCTGTGTTTGCGTTTGCTGTTAACGCTGTGTTATTGAGCTCGCTGTGATTAACTGTTGCTGTGCTATACGATAGCTGTTTTGTAGTCTGTTTTTATCGTGCGTAAGACTTGAATTTACGCTGTAATTGACTGTTGACTGCTGAATTGTACTTATCTAAAATTTTTACGTTATCAATTATCCTGTAAATAACTGTAAATAAATTTGTTTGTGCTGTCCTCAAATAAAGTCCATTCAATCCAAACCCGCTACGCTGAAAACGTAACAATATATATATATAATATTAAGAACACAGAAGACACACCCATTGACTTGTAAGTAACATGAAACAATATACTGGTATTTAATGTAAAATAAATTGTAAAGATTTGTGCAGTTGAAGAAGAGCCTGCTTCAGTCAGATGCTACCTCCTGTTGTAGTGATTGGATGAGGTGAAATAGGACATGCCTTTTGGTGGATGCCATTAACTTTTCTTCAAAGGGGCATAAATGCAGTCTGAACATTTCCCCCCTTTTGTGTGTAAAGATTGCTATTCTCTCAAATGGAATATTTTTCCTTTTTATAATCATGGGAAAGATTATTAAGATTTCTTGTTGCATATTAGTTTGCATTACTTGTAAAAATTTAAATAATTTCAAATTTTTTTATCAACTTTCAGTTTTTTAAAGTATTGATTATACAAGCATATAAGCCATACATGAAAAAGAAATATTTAAAACTTCTTATTATTTTAAATTTTGTTTATTATATAGGTATAGAAAGTTATATTTTATATATATATATATATATATATATATATATATATAATATGAAGGCATAAGAGGCCTTCAATTTGTAAGAAAAGTTCCCAATATTCTTGAAAAAGCATAATTGATAACATATCATTTCTCATATTTTTGGATAAACTAGCCAGACTAAGAGCAGTTTCCAGATAGGTGTGCCTTCATGCAATTTAACAGTAAATTTCAAATTTAAATTAAAGCAAGATCTCATTTGTGATATTATTATAACATGAATTATATTCATATTTGAAAATTCCTTGTAATATATTTGCTCTTGGGTACTATTTATATCACATTTGTGAATGGGTTAGTAATAATATTTTCATTATTTGTCAAGTGTACGTTGATGTTGTTAAAAACTATTCCAACAGTTAATTAATCCTGAATAATGTGATTTAAGTTTTACATAATTTTTCAGATTTCCATGAAATTTTTAAATTTCACTATAAGCTGTTCTAATGTTAAAAGTTTAATTTATATTCTCTTTAAAAACATTATTTGAATTTATTTCTCCAAAGTAACAAGATTACTTGAGCTAATTTTGCATTTATTGATGATTTAATAAATTATTTTCAAAATAAACATGTATGTTATCTGTAAAATTTCAAATTTACATTTTTTTAACTGCAGCTTTTATATCAATTATTGGACTAATCATCATGTTACAGGAGTTCTTTTAAATTAACCCAATTTTTAAAACTTCTCTGGTTTCTTTTCAATCCTTTTGTCCATGATTGCTAGCTAAAAGTTTTAGTGAAACAAGTTGTCAGAAATGAATAAAATAAAATCCTTCTAAAAAAACAATGGAAAATTTAAGGAGGAGTTGCATAAATAACATTTCTCTTCAGAATGATTCATTCATAAAGTCTTTTAATTATTATATATAGAATATATAGTGATAAATCTGATTTTTTTCATACATATTAATTTTGAAAAATTGTTTTAAAATGTAAACTAAATTAATTAAATATCAGAACAAAATTTTATTCAAATTTGGAATATCCTAGTTACTTTGGGATATCTAAATTTAATAAAATTATTTGTTGTGTTATCATTTTTCCATACACATTTAAAATTGTAATACTCTTCTATAATTCAGAATATATAATTGGATTATTAAATTAAATAATCATTTTTTATTACTTAGTAATGTACTAAAAGTTTATGTGTATGCAGTTGAAGCAGTGCACATACCAATTTTCTGCTTGAAAAAATGCATGAGTGTTTTCCTCTTAACTATAAAGCACGATTCATTTTTAAAAACTACCTTACACACTAGTGTTAAGGATACATTTGTAACTTTATATACTGATGAATAAGGAAATATTACATCATACTAAAATGAGCATATTTGTATAGTAAAACTAGATTAAACTTCCACAAAATCTAAGCAACATGACCTCCCAACTTGAATAATTTCAATCATAAAGCAAACTGTCCCTCAAATTTTTAGAAAAAACAAAGACAAGGGGGAAAAAAATGAAATCTTCAATAGGAAATTTCAAGTTATCATGTGAGAACAATATTATTTTTTAAGTCATTAACCAATTTAAATCAGTATGAAGGAATCATAAGACTTTTCTAGCAGTCTCTATCTTCCTTTCTATGTATAATGATAATTTTTTTAAACTTACATTTTAAATTTTTTTCGCAGGTAAACAAAGTTTTGGAGCTCAACCAATGTTGAGATGAAAACTGCCATGATGTCATAGATCTTTGCCAGCCTTTTAAAGATGAATCTGCTGTCAAAGAAGTGTATGTAATAATAATGCAATACTGGTAAAAATATTTTTTGCCCGAAAATTTCGGAGACATCAAAACCACCTAATCTAATATGATATATAAAAAAAAAGTTTTAAAGAATTTATATAAATGGTTTTATAAACAAATTAACAAACACTTTTTTCTAAAATTCATTTTTTATTCAGCTTAGAAATTTACATAAGCAATCAAAAGAATACAAAAATTGCAGGTTAAATGAATGTCTTGTATTGTTCCCACTCCTATGTAATGTCATTTTCAACTATGTTCTTTCATCATATACACCATCACAGGAATTCAGATTAACTCCCTTTTGTCTCAATAAGTTAGGATTCTAGTTATTTTATTCAACAACATATACATAAACAAAAATTTCAAAATAATATTAAACTTACAATTTATGAGAAAAATACAATATCTTCTAGTTTTTATTTAGTACAATATAATAATTTAAGCTAAGTATTAACAAATTATTCATCAAAGTAATTTAAAGAATATTATTTTACATGACTAATCTGAAGCCAATTCCATTAAAAAATCAAAAAGAAAAGATCAATTTCAGGTTGTGAGGATGTGAATCCAATAAACAACTTATCACACTATTTTCCATGTCATACATGTGGAAATTTTCAGGTGTATTTGTTCTCATTACATGACTTAAGAAAGAAATTTATATTATAAAAATGAATTTATATTTTTTAAAAGAGAATTATTTTTTCTTATAAGAATTACAAATAATATTAATGTTAGAAGATTTCTTTATATATTTTGGCAATTCCTAGAATTTTATAAAAAATTATATATTTTATCTCATAATTTTTTTAAAAAATTCAGGAAATTCACACCAGAAACCTTAAAAAAACTAGAATTATAAAAAAGGATAAAGAATTAAACTTATAAGACAATTTAGTAATTGCTATAATAAGAACTTGACATATCATTATATAAAATGTAAATATCACTACGTAGAAATAAGACATGTTTGCATTACAATTAAATTTTGATAAAATGTCTTCTCAAAATTGTTTGTTTTATAAAAAATTCATTTCTTTAGAATACATTATACTACAAGATGATGAGATATTATTTTCGAAAAAAGAACTCATATTCAGAATCAAAATATAATTTTTCTTTGTAATCCTATCCTGCTTATAAAATTGTTTTGAAATACTGAAACTTTATTTTAAAGTTATCATCTTTAATGCTGGAAATATCAAGTTATGGTTTCTAAACTATAGATTTTGGAAAGAAAGGGGAAAAAAAAGCATAATCTAAGGAGCATTTTTAAATGCATTCACTGAAATTCATTACTCTTAAATAAAGCTAACTTTTCAATGATATATTAAATTACCAACAAATATATATTAAAGCACTTTTCTTGAAATATTTAATGTAAATCAAAAAATAATTATAAATCTAAATGACAAATATATAATTTTGAAAATTGTTTCATTTTTCTCTCTGTTAAGGTTATTCTGAAATTACAAAATTTATGATAATAAAAGTAATACTAGCACATCTTGTTAATTTAGTTCATAATCACAAATCAAATGTTTTATTCTATACAATTTTATAAAAGTTAAATTGAGGAATAAATTAGAAAATTTGTAGAGGAAGTTAAGCTTTATTTCATTGTAAATACTTTTACAATTTGAATGCTTTTTAAAAAAAAGTTCTTTGAAGAGAAATTTTAGAAGGATTTCTTTTATATATTATAGATTTATAGAAATGTAAGAAATGCAGCTTTATACACAATACATTGATTAACAAGAAAAGTGGAAAGAACAATTCAGAGTTTTTAATATCTAGTATAGCAATTAGCTTCTAAAATATATTTCAAGTACATCAGCACAAAACAGCACTTATATATACATTCAGATTTAAACAATTGCTTTGAGTGTCATAATGCAATTAAAGAATAATATTGCCTCATTTCCTTATGAAGTAGATTTTGGGAAAAATTATTACATCAAAATAGATTTGAGATTCAGTTCTAAATTGGTTTCACTATTTGAAACAAGTGAAAAGAATTGCATCTTTACATTTCTTTTACTATTAACGCCACATAAAATTTAATAGATTATTACAAAAATATATATATATTTATACTGAGAAATAAATAAAAAACCCCTTTTAATCATTTAAAATATATTTTACTATTTTTCACATTATATATGTTTTGTAATGTAAAAAACAAACAAACAAGGAGTTATATATATATATTGTGATGTTTATCTTTAAAAATACTAACTTAACAATTTTTAACTTTTTAAGAACATATAATGTTTTGACAGCACTGAAAATGAAATACTTGTGACAGTAATAAAGTAGTACCACTTTAACAATGTCAGTAAGTACTAGCTCTTATTTAATGGCATGCAAATTCCATTTCTATGAACCATATGCATATCTCATTTCAGTTTATTTTTCTCACTGTACATTGCAATTTCTAGAAATGTGATCAAAATAATCTAGAAATGTCTATGTAACCACACTAATCCTTTGATAAAAAAGTATGCAATCCCTAAAGTGTACATAATAATCTCCCTTTGTTGACGCTGTTGACTCTCTTGTTCAATTGCCAGCACCCTGCGAGATAGATGACGAACTTGCTTGCGCAAAATAGCAATTTCTTCTTCCGGGGCATTCACTGAGCTTAAGGCAGACTCATTCAAATCACTGTCAAAGTATAAGAAGTAAATTATAATCAAAATGTATTTATTAAATATTGAAGTCAAATTATAATCAGTGACAACAGAAGATTAAAATAAATTTTATCAGTAAACTTGAAAATTTTAAACGCATAGGTTTATTACACAGAATGTTGACAACTGATATTTAAAATCATAGGAGGCAATTATATGGATAGTACTTTTTACTAGTAGTCACTAATTAGAAAAGGCTGATAGGAATTTCGAACCCTTCAGGTTCAAGATAGATAATGGTTTTAAATTATGATTTATTTTTGGTACTTTTCTGATTAATGAAATAAAAGATAGTAATTAAATTAAAATACTGCTAATTTAATTTTATAAAAAAATCATAAACAATTATAAAACATTTTTAATCCATAAAGTTTTTATCATCTTAAAAGTTTATTTTAAAAAATCATAGGCATTTTAAAACTTGGCAGTATCCAAACTATCATCAAATGCTTACTAAACAATGGAATAATTAACCAAAATATTGTATTCAAACCAAAATTTATTGGTTTCTATAGAAATAATTTTTTTTATCTCTTTGCTACTTTTTTTCAAACTAAAATTTGAATCAATATTTATTCATACCTCAAACAGAAAAATTTGCTTAGTAAAATTGTGTCAAATATTAAAAAATACATACACAATTTCAATATTACTTCATTCTTGAAAATATTTATATATATTGATTAAAAACAGAATTTTTCTAATTTGACTAGGTTCATTTTCTCATCTTGCATTTTTTTTATTTTTTAAAAAGATAATATAAAAAAGCATAGAATAAAAATCAAGTTGCCAATAAAATTGCTTGAATGAGTGCCATCAAATTTAATATTTTCAGAAGGATCAAATAAATTATTATTTTTAGTTAGGCTTAAAAATTAAGCACATGCAAAATTTTAAAAAGCCATGAAAAAACAAACAAATATATGAAGTATTAAATTCACAGCTTACATAAAGAATACTATTTAAATGAAGTTATTTTTCATATTAAATTCAAAACTGTTTTTGGCAAAGATTACTCTTTTTCTTAAGCATGTATAGAAATGAAAAGAGTTCTGACAATGTCACACTCATAATAATGAATAAGGTAGGTATATTAAGGAATATATTTACTTAAATTTTTTATTAACATTGGGAAAATCTGAATACAGTACAAAATGAACTTGAAGGAAAAAAATGCTAAATTGCTAACAATTTGTAAAAAAAAAAAAAAAATCATATAAATATATATATATATATATATATATATATAGTCTGAATGATGTAACTGATTTGAAACAGCATAGAATAGAATTTAGAAATGAGATCAGGGAAAAAAAATCTAAATTATTTAAAAAACATGTAATGACATATAATGATTACATGTAATGATTTATTCACATTATAACAAAAATATGAGATAAAATGAATTGATAGATTTATCGGCTTGTTTTAACATGTAAAATGACTTTGCCAATGAATGAACATTGCTTATGCTTTATGCTTTCTATGTGTGTTTTTCAATTAATCTGAATTTTAAATAACTTATTACAACTGATATTAATAGAATTTTCAATTTAAGAAATAGATAGAGAAAAAAAAATCTGCCTATATTTTTTTAATATCTTGTAGAAATGAAATTTTATATGGAGTTGGAATTAACCTAAAAATATAAATATAAAGTATTTTAAGTTTTGCTTTTTAAATTATCCTATAATTTAAATACCTCTATAAATTGCCAACATATTTAGAAGGGAAAATAACATAATATCTAAAATATCTACTTTATTAAAATATAGATATTGAAGATATGAAAGTAAAAGTAAACTATATGATTAATATAGAACTATCATCAAAAGAGGGGAGGGGGAAATGCAGTGTAAAACTTAAAAAGAGAGAGGGGAAAATTGATTAAAAAATATAAATACAGAATAAATTTATATAAATAAAAACCTAAATTACTTCTACTATAATTCAATTGAAAATCAGTTATCTAATAAATTCCAGATTCCATTGAAACACATACTTTTTCTTTAACTGTAGAAGCTGCTTAAGTGAAAATTGAATGACAAAACAGCAAAAATCAAACCAACTACAGAAGTAAGAAAAAACAATTAGAATATTTCTAATTTAAAACAGAAAATATTAATTTGTTATGAACAATGTAATTTTAGAACCCTACACTTTTAAATTCCTTCATAAAATTTCTAAATAAAAAAATATTCCCAAATGCTGACAAAAAAATTCATAAAATAGAACTCATTAAGAAATAATCTGACCTGCCATTCAAATCAGATTATAAGTAAAAATCTGCAAAAAATCTACAATTGTAATTTGAAGAATATAAATAAATATGTATTAAAATTGATTACCTAGTCTGCT
This sequence comes from Argiope argentata, assembly GCA_026289955.1. Classification (NCBI taxonomy): domain Eukaryota; kingdom Metazoa; phylum Arthropoda; class Arachnida; order Araneae; family Araneidae; genus Argiope; species Argiope argentata. The sequence continues at coordinate 222,746 of JAOUZG010017793.1, read as the reverse complement.
CTAAAATAGGTTTCCTTTTCTCAATAATCTTCATAGAAGGCTTAATATCTACTGAAGGATAAGGGTACTCATCCACAGTCAAAACATCTGGAGGTGGAGCTAAAACAAAACTTTGGAGTTGATACGGCAAAGGTGTTTCAAATTTTAGCTCGGGAAGTGACTCTCTAGCTGGTATGTGTTTATTATCCCCTTAAATAGAAAATTAAGAATATAAATTTACTCAATTAAAGTAAAATAAAATAGTAATGCTAATGAAGGCTTAAAATACATGGATCCACAGTAAATCATCTTAAGGTTTGCAGAATATACTTCATTATTACAATTATTTTATATTAAATTAAAAAGTCTTTATTTCACTCAAAATATTTATTTTGAATAGCTTCCAATTACTCTAATTATCAGACAATTAAGATAAATAACAAAATTTTCTTTAATTTATGTTTTTCAAACATATACATACCTAGTTTGCTCTCATACAAATTTAGAAAGGTAAATTTTTTTCTACTAAAACTAATGTATTAGTTTTAGTAAAAATTAAATATAGACTGCTAGTACAGATTGGTATATTTAAATCAGAATAACTGAAAATTCATCATCAGGTTTTTTAAAAAAATGTAATGTGTTTATATTCTGTACTAATTCTACATATATTTATCTAAAAAAATTTTCTTTTTAAAGAAATAATTTT